>JAGTTH010002232.1:0-28196 GCA_022606485.1 Agraylea sexmaculata
TTTTTATACACAACAACGTGTTTATTCTTTATCTGTCGATGATCTTGACTATTACAATACAGGAAATCAGAGTAAACCTGGATCAAGACGTTCGATCGTAATAAAGGAAATTTTTATTAAATTGAGCGAGATTTCATAACCCAAGTTTTAAAATATTATGATCTGAAAGTACTTTACATATAATATGCATAGGGAGTTAAATAATTTACTGCAAGCGGCTGTGATTGGTCTTATTACAATATAATGTATGATAAATTGTATCTAATCACAGAAATATGCCATACGTAAAAGGCTTTATATCTTTTTTTATTCATTATCACAATTCGGTTAACGACTTGGTGACTGTATTGGGGTGAATGGAGACAATTATAGATATACTTTTTTTCATGAATATGTAGAGAAAATCTCAGCTCATAGTTGTTCTAAGATTTAAAAAAAATAACACATTACTGCATACATTAATTAGGCATTGTATAAAATTAAACTATTACTTTGGTTTTTTTATGTTTGTAGAGTAAATAAGTATCACGTTTCTTAAATAATTTTATGTATGTATTTGAAAATATGACTTCTAACGTTAATTTTATGGTTTCCCGCCTTAAAAACGCACGTGTTTATACATTTTTCAATATTGTATTTTTTTTAATATGTATAAATTATCGAGTTATCGTTTCCCTTTTATACGAGTAATAAAATGATAATTTTAATGGAAGGGTTGCGCCGCCAATTAATTGATTTAAGGGGGACACATTTTAATAGACTTATAATTGAGAAGCCAACAGGGAAATATTATATTATATAATAAATTGGCGTATTTTTTAATTAAATTCATATATCTTGTGTGTGTGTGTTTTCAACGGAATTGATTTATTCGTACATAATTTATCGAAATAAGCATACATTATTATCGAGTAAGGCAAATTGAGCGTTTCGTGAAAGAGGCCACTTGAATTATTTAAATTGTTATTTGGTAAATCACGACATTTTGTATGGAATAAAATTGTTTTTTGTAAATATTGTAGTGTATTTACTAATTAAAGGAATGTCTTCTTGACAAAAGAACCGGGGGTAGTTTGTCGAAGGTGTGAAATGTTTGCACCCTCGTCGTATAGGGGAGGATGTGATCGATAGTTACTTGAATAAATACACTATTTACTACTATTTTTCATATATAGGTACAACTTGTTTTTAATTGAACTTCAAATATTTTAAGGGAAGGATATATATATATGTTTTTTATTGAACTTAAAACAATTGAATGTAAGGAATGGTACATTAAACTTAAAACATTAAACTTTTCAATTTTTAATTATCATTTTATAAATCTTGCGTATTTACTTATTAGGTGATTGACCGTCTTATTTGAATTTGTAAACAAAGTACGGTACAGCGTAATTTCAACCAAAATACACATTGCAAGTAAACAACAATACCTTGTTGACGAAATCGAATTTGAACTTGACCTTGAACCAATGTGATGACATCATAAAGTGAGCTCATACTTGTTTATTGTAAATATTAATAAAAGTATATTAATAAAATCGAAGATTCGCAAGCTGTCATAATAAATTATTTTATTATTTAAGTTTGAGAATCTTGCGTTTTTACTTATAAGGTCACTGACCGCCTGATTTGAATTTGTATTATTATTATCATACTTCATTGGATTCATGAAACAACAATAGTACGTAAACAATACAAAACGTAAACAATAAGTTTTATACAAAAAAAATGCTTTGGCCCGTTTTTGTATATTTTTTATAATCGTACTGGCATTACATAATGGAGGTAACATGATTTGGTGGAATAAGGGCTGATAATTAGATATGCCATTTTCCGTAAATGAGTTTTATTAATATAATCTAAATTCTCTATCGATTTGTGTACTTTTCAATGATAGAATGTCATACTCGATTATCTCGGAATTGATCATTTCATTCAGTATACGCCCTTATTCCATCTACCTGCTCAATTACTATAATATAAAATGAAACATAGAGATTTTCTTAAAACTAAGTAATATTATTTGATTATCAGAATATTGTAAATTTATTTATTTATTATTTATAGCCTAAATCTGATAAACACCTCAATTAAGGACAGTTGATTCTTTGTGTGGTTATATTTTATTTAAGTCTATGGTTCATATCCCAGAATATGCAATGGTTTAAAGCTTGCGAAACTTATAGTTAAAAATATCACAACAGTCACACAGCTCAGGAAATATACATATATACATAGCACTGATAAATAATTAAACTAGTGTCAAAAAATATACGATAAATAAAAAATAAAAAAAATAATATATATAATATTATTTCATGAAAAGTTAATTATTGATCAGCCATTATTATATAGCAGTAAAGCGCATCCACTGGTTACGAATTACGTATGGACAGAGATGTGCCAAAATCAAACGAATATTATAGTACATATTATCCATTAATATATCTTTCTGTATATCGCTCTATTAATTCTTATCTATAAAGTGCAATAATGTCGTATTTGTGTATATGAGGGCATTGATTTTAAATTAGTATAGAGTATTATAATCTTCGTTTGACATTGGCACATCACTGTTTACAAGTAATACTCAGAAATTTGTAATAAAGGATATTTTTTTTATTAAATTGAGCGAGATTTCAACAACCAATGTTGAATATTATTTTGATCTGAAAGTCTCAGCATTTTTTTTATTATGCTTGTATATCAAATATCAAACTTTACATATAATATGCATAGGGAGTTAAATAATTTACTGCAAGCGGCTGTGATTGGTCGTATTACAATATAATGTGATAAATTGTATCTAATCACAGAAATATGCCATACGTAAAAGTGCTTTATATCTTTTTTTATTCATTATCACAATTTAATTAACGACTTAGTGACTTTATTGGGGTGAATAGAGACAATTATAGGTATACTTTATTTCATGAATATGTAGAGAAAATCTCAGCCATTTGCGGTAAGTTAATTCGCCGTTTTTCCTCTACACATTCATGCAACAAGGCATAGTTTTTGTTGTAATTTATGTAAAAATAATTATTTTAAGAGTGTCCCAATTCACCCCACGAAATATATTTATAAGACATTCACAAATTTAAACATTGTATAAAAATAAATTACTACATTCTTTATTTTATTTTTATTTGTAG
This sequence comes from Agraylea sexmaculata, assembly GCA_022606485.1. Taxonomy (NCBI): domain Eukaryota; kingdom Metazoa; phylum Arthropoda; class Insecta; order Trichoptera; family Hydroptilidae; genus Agraylea; species Agraylea sexmaculata. The sequence goes on from JAGTTH010002232.1 coordinate 3,159, forward strand.
AGTAAATTACAACATAATAAGATATTTTGTCTCTAACCCCAGAAATTTTCCACACATTTGTGATTTATACTATTTTTTAAAAATTATTTTCAATATTCAAATTATAACCTGTATTGGGGTGAATAGAGACACTTGTAAGTATATTTTATTTCATGAATGTGTAGAGTAAATCATAGCCTTTTGCGGTAAGTCAGTCCGCCTTTATTCCTCTACATATTCATGAAACAAAGTATAGTTGTTCTGAGATTTTAAAAAAAAATAGCACATTACTGCATAAATTAATTAGGCATTGTATAAAATTAAACTATTACTTTGTTTTTTTTTATGTTTGTAGAGTAAATAAGTATCACGTTTCTTAAATAATTTTATATATGTATTTGAAAATATGACTTCTAACGTTAATTATTTTAAATTTATTTTCAATATTAAAATTATAACCTAGTGACTGTATTGGGGTGAATGGAGACAATTATAGGTATACTTTATTTCATGAATATGTAGAGTAAATCTCAGACATTTGCGGTAAGTTAATCTCCCAGTCGTAATAACCGATCAAATAAATTTATTTTTATTTGACTTTAATGGGATTTAAACCCATGATCACAGTATCTGTAGCCACACACCTTATCCCCTGAGCTATTTAGTTTATATGTTTGAAAGAAGAGGACATTTTAAATGAAGGAAGTCGGTTGTGCCTGGAAGAGGCAAAGGGGAATAAATAAATATTGTTCGGAACGGAAATGCAAATGTCAGAATTGTCAATTATAAGCATTGTGATGGAAATAAAAGTGTGATGGAGGTAATGGAAACCACATTGTATTTAGTGTGAGAAGGAGGAGCTCCATTGGTTAAGGACAAAGCCTGTCCACAATGGGTATCGAGGCCATTATGCCCGCTATTATGAATAGCCCGCGGTCCTTAACCCCTTTCTTTGTCTTTGTGACCAAGCCACTGTTTGCGCTCAGACACCTTTCATCAATGGCCAATCACATTATCAATTACTACACTCTTAAAAAACTATTATTCATTACTTTCATATGTATGTATGCATGCGGGGGTTGTTCTGTGAGAGAAAAAAAGTGGGTAGTGAATGCGTTTGTAGAATAGAAGTGCGTCGTCTACGAGAAAGGGGTGCGAAATATCACACCATACTAATATTTCAAGCGTGGATGTTCTCATTCCCGGATACACAAATATAGCTGTGATTGATCATATTGTAAATACTGTTATAGCGCCTACTGGACAGCGCAGATATGAATTTATGCACTTCCGGCTGGCCGCTAACAGCTACCGCGAACAGCTCCCTGCTCCCGCCTCCTTACATTGTCACTTGGGTCTCGGACGAGATGTTCGCAACACGCGACGCTCCTTTGTATTATACTTAACCTCCAAATAAACACACTGGCCAGTGACTCCATATTTCATTTCTCAACACTCACTCCTGCACTGATACATCGGACCAACAATCATAGGAGCAACTACCCGTTCCCCATAATTGGTGAGAATATATGAATTAATATTTTAAGCGTGGGGCGTTCTCATTCCCGGATACAGAAATATATCCTGTAAACAGCTGTGTTTGTTTTTTTTAATTTTAAATTGTGTAAATGCCCGGCCAAATATAATAGTACGGGAAATCCATTCGCAGCGAATTTACAATGAGTGAAAATATGAAATAATATTTCAAGCGTGGGATGTTCTCATTTCCGGATATAAGAAATACATATAGCCTGTAAACAGCTGTGATTGTTTTTTTTTTAATTGTGCAAATGCCCGACAAAACAGAACGTGAAATTCGTTCGCGGTGAACTGTCAATGGGTGAAAATATATGAGATAATATTTCAAGCGTGAGATGTTCTCATTCCCGGATACAGAAATATATCCTGTACAGCAGTGATTTGTTATATTGTAAGAAGTTTTTTTTAATTGTGTGGATTCCCGGCCAAACAGAACGCGAAATCCGTTCGCGGTGAACAGTCAATGGGTGAAAATAACAAATTTGTTGTCACTTTGTCATATTACATATATTTCAACCCGTGAATAGTTCGCCGCAAACAAATTTCACAATTTGCTGGTTTTTTTTTCAATAAAAATGTTGAGGCCACCAAATGCGGTTTCCTCACCCAGATGGATTCGGATATTATTGTAAAGATTTCGGCGGGCCATGGCTCCAACAGGTTCGTCGACGTCAACAATGTCCCCGTTTTATATTACCCAAAAACCGACGACTTTCAAGCTGTATAATATTTTTTAAGATTGTGTTTTCTTATCGTCCAAACTTTTTAGTAAATTCTTAATAAAAAAAATAAAATCTAGTTTCCGATACTTCAAATAATTCCTCTCTCTTATAACGTGTACTTGTCACTATGCTGTAGCTCTACTGTAGTCCTTAATCGAATATTCTATCAATTCAAAATCTCCTTTTATATCATATTTAAAATATAATTGTATACTTGTTGGATAAAATTATTATTTATTTAATTGTCTCTATTCACCCTATTATAAGTATATTACGAAATATTTGGCGGATAGGAAAATATAATATCCTTATTTTGTAAAATGAAATTATTAGGATATCATTAAATAGTGTTTTTTACTTGGTTATCTCAAAACTGACAATATAAATATTCGCCAACGCATCAATCACCATACCATTAAATAAAACGAAATCCGTTTGCAGCGAACTGTCAATGGGTGGAAATATATGGATTTAATTTATATAGACATATTTACTATACATAACTAATTTTAAAATGTAATTATTTAATTCAATTCCCGGGTGAAAAGTCCCATCCCTATGGAGTGTATTCGGTGTCATTGCAAAGGGATGGTTTTCCATGAAGTAGTCAGACGCACTATTTTTAATTACACAATTATTATGAAATATATTTATTAAATATTATATTTATCTAATAATAATGCTATTCAAAAAATTGTACAATTTAACTTCTTAGAAAAGTCAACAAGCGTGTGACATTTTATATAATATATATATATATATATATATATATATATATATATATATATATATATATATATATATATATATATATATATATATATAGATATATATTTAGGTTTAAATTGTATATATATAAATATTGATTAATACAATAAATATTTTTTTTCCATTACAAGTTATAAAAATGTATTATTTATAAAATCATGTCCAAAAGTCATAATATTTTAAGATTTAATTGGTAATAATTTTGAATGGTGAATTTTTAATAATAAAGGTTGGTTATTAGCGGTAACCAAATTTATTTCGGCTAGTAATAATAAGCCGCTGTCAGTTCGAAATATTGACGATGAAAATAATTCTTTCCCACAAATTAAAATTATTCATAGTATTTTCCGCTTTCAAGAGTGTCTAAAAAATATTTATTATACATACTACATATTTTTTATATTGTATAATTATTTAAGGGAAACTGATAATAATAAATAGCGGCTAATAATAATAAGCTGCTGTCAGTTCATATTAATTCGAAATAAATATTATTATAGGTTACAATTTGAGTTTAATAATTTTTAAATAGAGTATAAAAATAGTGTGGATTTTTCCGTTAATAATAATAAGCCGCTTTCATTTCATATAAATCAAAAATAAAAATCATCGTACGTTGAACTATACTCGAATTATGTAATTATTAAATAATTAAATTGAGTAATAAATTAGTTTGACTTTTTTCCGCTAATAATAATAAGCCGCTATCAATTCATATAAATCAAGAATAAAAATTATTGTACGTTAAACTATACTCAAATTGTTAAATAATTTTTGAATAGAGTAAAAAAATCAGTTTAGATTTTCTCCCGCTAATAATAATAAGCCTCTGTCATTCTCAGTTGTGGTTTAAAATGTATTTAAATATTTGTGGATTTCAACTGATTGATAATATTTGTATTGTAAAAATATGAATAATTTGACAGAAAATTCCAAGATGGCGGCGATTTCCGATTCCAAGATGGCGGCGCACAACTATGAAAGATTTTATTTTTGTATAATGGTAATGTTACATATAAATGTCCTCTACGCGTATAAGAAATAGTATATTTGTGAAGTAGTCGTGGTTATATTTAGCTCGTTATAAGCGTGTGTGTCTGAGGGAAGTTGTTATAGTTATAGTTGTTAGGGGTGCGTGTTTGCTTGCTTCGTCCTCTTATGCATGTTTTATATTATGAGATGGGGTGCAATAGTGACAGTACTGACCACCCCTTACAGTGCAGGTGCTTGGGGTAGGTTATCATATGTCACAGCCACCGGTCACCCATCCAGCAAGATACTGTGCCTCTCTGCACCTGACCTCGTTCCCTGCTACAACTCGTCTTTAAGACACTCAAATCCTTTCATGAACGTTACACTATTCACACCCTGTATATACACAATAATGAAAAGATCATTTATTCTATTCATCTCTATATACATATTAATATTATATAATCATTTATCAAAATAATTTCTACTTGTATAAAAACAAGTTGTATGGAAATATTCTAAATTTGAATTCACTTCCTTGAATCATTTATTCATATATTTTACTTTATAAATGTGCACGTTTGTCATTTTAAACGATAAATACGGGAAATCTATAAATGCGGGTTTAATGTTAATATACTAAATAATATATTTGAATACAAATTATTTATATTTTTACTATTTTAATATAAAAAATTGCAATATTTCCATTACATCTTCATATGGTTTTCCGTACACATAAAGGTAGACTTTTTACATATATTGTGTAATTTAAAACGATAAATGTGGGAATATAATTAATGATTTTCGCTTTAAAATATACTTAATAATGTAAACAATTTATTTGAATACTAATTATTTATATTTTTACTATTTTATTATTAAAAATTGCAATATTTCCATTACATCTTCATATGATTTACATCTATATATATTTTCCATACACATAAAGGTTGACTTTTTACATATGTGTAATTTAAAACAATAAATGCGGGAATAAAATAAATGCAGGTAGTATATAAATATTCTTATTAAAATATACAATACATTTGCATACTAATTATTTATATTTTTTATGTTTTGAGTAAAAATTAGAATATTTCCATCACATCTTCATGTAATTTTCTGGATAAAGGTCGACTTTTTACTTAAATTGTGAAATATAAAACGATAAATGCGGGAATAAAATAAATGCAGGTTGTCTATAAATATTATCAATAATATTTACAATAGATTAGAATAGTGATTATTTATATTTTTAGTATGTTTTTATTAAAAATTTGAATACACTTCCTTGAAGCACTTCTTCATACAGTTTTCTATATAAATGTGCACGTTTGTTATTTTTAACAATTAATACAGGAAATTCATTAATGCGGGTTTTTTGTAAATATTTTCAATAATATAAACAATAGGTTTAAATACTAATTATTAATAAGTTTTTATTAAAAATTTGAATCCATTTCCTTGAAGCACTTATTCACATTGTTTTCCATATAATGGTTGATTTTTTTTACTTTAATCGTTTCATTTAAAACAATAAAAGCGGAAATATAATAAGTGCAGGTAGTATATAAATATTATCAATTAATAAGAATAGTGATTATTTATATTTTTAATATATTTTGATTAAAAATTAGAATATTTCCATCACATAGTTTTCCATAGACATAAAGGTCGACTTTTAACATAAATTGTATCATTAAAACGATAAATGCGGGTTGTATATAAATATTCTCAATTAAATAAATATTTTATTTGAATACTAATTACTTATATTTTTAGTATGTTTTTATTAAAATTTTAAATAAACTACCTTGAAGCACTTATCCATATAGTTTTGTATATAAAGGTCGACTTTTAACTTTAATTGTATCATTTAAAACATGAATAAAATAAATACGGGCCCCTTTTAAATATTCTCAATAATATAAACAATAGATTTGGAAATTAATTATTACGTAGTTTTCCATATAACAAAAGTTTTACTTAAATTGGGTCATTCAAACGGCTCACTTTATAAATATCCCAAATAAATTATTATATTGAAATACTAAAAATTATTATATTTTTTTTAATTAAAAAAATGTGTCATTTAAAACGATAAATACAGGAAATCGATATTTTTATATGGGAAATATAAAGGTGGACTATTTTAAAATACTCTTTATAAAGTGAACTATACAATTAAACACTATATTATTTTTATAGTGTATTTTTATCGAATATAATAAAAAAAATCCATATAAAACGCCTGCTCCAGCGTATAATTATCGTAAGTGCAAAAAAAATCTGTGTGCTCTTAAGTCTTTATGGAACTGAGCCACATATTGCATGTATGAAACGTCAAAAAATGTTGCTTTTCAATCATTATTTAACCTATTAAGTGGGACTTTTTCTAAATAGTAAAATAGTCCTATTTGACCGGCAACTAATCTAATATTATAACACATTTAATGTCTCTGGCAATAGAAGGTATTTAATAGTAAACTGTTATATTTTATAAATAATGAGTGACACGTGACAGGCAGTGTTACCAGATTGAATATGTGGCTTAGTTCCATAAAGACTTTTTTTTTAATTAAAGATGGATGCCATTTATTTATTCCAATTCCATATATTTTAGTTGTTTCTATATAAATGTGGATCTTAGTTAGCTGTTAGTTATATTTTAGTTAAAGGCTGGTTTATAATTATTATACATAATTAAATTATAGGTATATTTAGTTAAATATAGTATGTCCACTTGATATCTTTGCGGTTGTGTGTAAAAATATTCACAGAAGTGTTCATAATTCTGAACGGGGGGCGTAGAGTGACTGAGACAGAAAGGCTGGGGTGACCCATTGAGTGCCTCCATGGTTTGCGATCCCTGTTAGGGTGACCATGCTTCTACAAACAATACAATTCATACACGATGTCTCTATTCACCCCAGCGCGCGCTACTAACTATAATTCACTGTATACAAAATAACATAGTTTGTCTTTGCACGTGTTTAAAGTTATAAATTTGCCTTACAAATATATAAGAAACAATGAGTAGTTTATATTTACAATTAAAAAACTTGTTCCTTTCACAATAATAATAATTTTCTTTCAAACTGCCAAATTTTAAAGAGTACACAAAAAAAACTGAAACAAGCTGAAAGACGCAGACTTAAAACTATATATTTTTTATATTTATTTTGTGAAACCTTCTATTCTTGTGAAATCTGTATAAAATGGAGTGAGGGTTATTTATTTTTTTGCATTTTTTTCTGGACTCAAGATTTTCACATTGAAAATTCACATTCATATTTTGAAGTTACACATTTTGCAATATAATATTATGTTTTTCATAAAAAAGAGGGTCAAATTCATATATTTATTTATAAGAACAGGCTTTTTTTAACCATAACAATGTGTTAATTGTGTGTCGGTGATCTTAACTATTACTAGTTACACAGGTCGCCGACTTAATAATCAGTATTTACCTTACAATACAGGAAATCAAAATAAACCTGGATCGAGACGATCGATCGGTATTTTATTAATATTATTCCCGATCTCCCTGTCGTAATAACCGATTTTTTTATTGTTTTAAGCGGGATTTAAACCCATGACCACAATATATAGTATAGGTATGCGACTTGTCCTTTATTATTATCAAAAGTCATCATTTTTATTTGATAATGTGGTATCGAAATATACAGTTTGCTGCTTTCATTATTAGTATTAAATAATATCAAAAGTCATCATTTCTATATGAGATCGATGGTAAAAATATCAAATATATTTATTATCCATAAAAAAGATTAATTACGTATTTAACAGACACAATACACACGCGACAATCACTACTGAGTACTTCACAGAAACAACTGTTTCCAATATGGTGACACAAACTTCTATTCGAATATTTCTTTTCATTTATAGCGCCATCTGGACAGCGCAGATATGTATTTATGCACTTCCAGCTGGCCGCTAAGAGCTACCGCGAACAGCCTCCTTAACCGCGCGTCCTTATACTGTCACTTGAGTCCTTAGAGTATATATAAATATATTTATATATCTATGTTTGAGTCTCGGACGAGGTGCTCACAACACGCGACGCTGCTTTGTATACTTAACCTCCAAATAAACACACTGGCCAGTGACTCTCATCTTTCATTTCAACACTCACTCCTGCACTGATACATCGGACCAACAATCATGGGAGCAACTTCCCGTTCCCCATACACTTCGAGATTTAGAGAGCTGGTTTAAATTATTGATTTTATAGGGGTGAATAATTATTTTTATGACAAAATTCAAAATAATGACGGATGGGAACATAATTTGTATGGTTTTTACTTATATCACACATGCAAAATAATAGAGATTTTTATTTGAATAAGGGTAATAACTCGTTTTAAATAAATGATTGAAGAAATGATGGTCACCCTCGGTACGCACTTGGCACTAGAGGGTGTAACGACCCCAGGTACTTTGTCGTGAATCCAACGCATCATCTCTCGCGTGTTAAATGTGACGCCTACCCCCATTTCATGATTACATAGTTTTTCCAACCCCGGGCTGTCCTCCCACTTTACAACCAGAACAAACCACATTTCAATAAAGACATTTATTAATATATTAATTTACATCCATCACAGATAAATACAGTTTCATTTAAAGACTAGACACGCCCACAATGGCCATTAATACAATCAATGAAATAAATGCACTCGACGCTCCGCTCGTCGCTTCGTAGCCTTTCTCTGATCGCTTCAACTCCTCGTTGAACATTTTGATCTGATCGCTTATGCCGATCGACTCTTTGATCGTTGTGAGGAGAGGGAACGATTTGTCATTCCTGTCGATCTTCATCAATGTCACTTTATTCCCGTACAAGGCGATGTGAGTCTTGTCCATTGAGATTTTAACTAAAAAATTAAGCGATAAAGCATTTATAATAATACTCGACAAAGCAATGTGTTGAGATTATACGATAAATTGTGATCGTCCATTCGAATTATTGATTAATATTTAAACGTTATAGATTTATCATTCTAACAGGGTGGAAGTTTTGGGTGTTTGTATATATAATATACAAACAATTGTATTGTAGATTCTCTATAACTCTAAATTTTTAACTTTTCCCATGGGTTTTGAGTTATCGAAGGTCTTATGTAATATATTTTTAGTCTAATGCTTCTCAAAATATTTAAATACTATAAGGTTTGTCATTCAAACAGAGTGTAAATTTTGGGTGTTTGGATTATCGAAGTTCATAATCAAAGACATTTATATATAATATACAAACAATTGTACTGTAGAATATCTATAACTCCAAATTTTTAACTTTTACCTTGGGTTTTGTGTTATCGAGGGTCTAATGTAATAAAGTTTCAATTTAATGCCTCTCAAAATATTTGAAGAAAATAGGTTTTTCATTCAAACAGGGTATAATTTTGGGTGTTTGGAGTATCGAGGTTCATAATTACAGACATTTTATATATAATATACAAACAATTCTATTGTAGAATCTCTATAACTCGAAATTTTTAACTTTTCCTATGGGTTTAGAGTTATAGAGGTTCTACTGTAATGCAATAAGGTTTGTCCATTCAAACGGGGTATAAATTTTAGCTCTTCAGATTATCGAGGCTCTATTGTATTTTTAAATGAAATTAACATACTTTTCTTGAGATGTTCCAAAGCGTCATCAAAATATGGACTGTTTTTGATGGTGTTGACTTCGGGTAGGAAATCTTCAAAGATGTCGTGTTCATCGCTCAAACAGTCGGCATGGAAATCATCCGTGTCGATGCTCCATATCATGATTCCTGCCAGGTCTTTACTCATGGCATATCTCACTTTGGCCGCTATCGATCTCTGATTATCGTACACTATTACTTTATTACCGTTGACTGCATATGGAGTCTTCGTATTGTCATCCCAGTGAGACTTCCAACCCGTTGTATTTGTCATCTCGGCACAAATCTAATAATAATCATTAAAAAAAATGACATTACATTCTAAATTGACAATTGTTTATAGTTTGTCAGTATAAATTACTTCGAAATTAAGTCAAATTTTCAAATAATAAGATCATTTTCCTCACATTTATCATAAAAAAATCACTCTACTATATTTAATTGGAAATAAATTTGATATGCGATTGCTTATCAATTTTGAAGTAGGAATCGGATGATTTCCCTTATTTGTTATTAATGTTATTTATTTAACTCGGTTATATTAGAAGTATACTATATTCTTTAGAATTGCAGTTTAATACCTCATTATAACCCATGAATCCTTTTTCATTAGTAAAACTTCCACTGAATGCTTCATTTTGAGCGGGTGCTCCGATTATTTGTTTATTCTCATCATTCTTCAGTACGAAAGTCCTGCCGTAGAACGGAACTCCGACGACAACCTTTTTAGGCGGAGCTCCTTTCATAAGAACGTGCTTCACCGTTTGTTCCTGGAAATGTTGATTTTTAATTAAAATATCTCAAAGTGTGTAATTAAAGTTACTTACGACGGTGAGTTTATCGGTATTGTTGCTGCTGAAGAGAGGAGCGTTGGCTCCGACGACTCCGTCCCAAGTTCCATGATAATCGTAGCACATAAGATGGAAGAAGTCTAAATAGGAAGCGAGCTCGCTCAAACTATAAGCCGCATCGATTATGGAAGGATTGCTTCCGATGGCCGATGTTAATAAATATCTACTTCCGAAAGCTTCTTTCAATTCTTTCACGAGGCTCACGAAGTTCTTCTTATCTTCGGCTGAACCGCCCCTGTTCGCCGGATATTCCCAATCCAAATCAAGTCCGTCAAAGTTGTAAAGCCTGAAATTAAACATTTAATACTACACCAAGTGATATATAATAAAACGAACCTTAAAAACTGCAGGACGGATTGTATGAATATTTTTCGATTTTCTCTACTCGCGCTCAGCTTTGAATAATTTACGGAGCCTTCGTTCCATCCGCCGATGGCCAAAGACACTTTCAAATGAGGATACTTGAACTTGATGCGAGTCGCCACCGTGTAGCCGTTCTTCCCCGTCGGTAAATCTTGCCATTCGTCTGGAATTCAATTTGATTAACCACAACCGGATTATTAAATTATTCTTCAAATACATACCCAATGATTTAATTGTGAATGTCTGGACGTTGAGTCCGGCGAAGGAGTAAATTAGATGAGTGCACAGTGATGGGTTTATATTATTTAACCCGAAAGAACCTCGTCCCGGTCTGTAAACAGCCCAAGTCCCGACATAACAAACCACAACTTTTTCCTCCACTGGATCTAAAATACAATGTTTCATTAGTATGAAAGTGAAGGTCGACTGGTTTTTGGTGGCCACCTTTCGCTGAGACAAATTCCTCATTCATCATCACTATCAGCAGCACCACGGCCAAATTGAGGATGTTCATCTTGTGTGGCTGTTATTTATTTACAATTTAATTATTATATTCACACACAAACACTGCCAGATAACATTTGACTGAGGTTACCTCTTTCCTTACCTGAGAAATGAAAGTTGTTAACTTCCAGGGTTGTCACAACCAACATTTAATGTAATTAATTAACAATTTGTAAAAAAATATTTATTTTCAACCGTGGGTATATTTACTACAAGACTCCGTAATCTAAAACGTGCATTGACATCTCACCGAGTATAATTTTTTTTTTTAATAATCTTCATAGCAAATATTATTTTCCAACACAGGAGGCGCAAAATATTTTGCTTGATATTCCTACGACCTTCGTTTTGAATATGATCCGCGTATGTTATACTATTATCATTTTAAATATTACTTAATACGTATATGGATTGGAGTAATGAGATATATTGAGGTTTTAATATACAGTGACGAATAATTATGAAAAAGACATTTCGCACAACGAGTGACGCAAAATATAGAAAGAAAATGTTACAAGAGAACTATTAAATAAAATACAGTGTAGTCTCGACAATCCAACACATGTTCAAAAACATTTTTTTCTTGTTTCCAATCTTGATATCAAAGACGCCTAACAGAGCATAAACCCCTCACATAAACAACGCTATTACTAATATCAGATAAAATTTTGGACAATCAATACATATTATGTAAAAAAAATCAGACTCCTGTAGGAATATAGTTTTTTTCCTCCTTTTATTTTATGGGTAACGGGTAGTTGCCCCCATGATTGTGGGTCCGATGTATCAGTGCAGGAGTGAGTGTTGAAATGAAAGATGAGAGACTGGCCAGTATTTATTGGAGGTTATATATAGACAGGAGGAGCGCCAGACAGAGGAATACTCCCCGTCCGAGGCACGTGCCACAAGTGACAAGTGGAAGGACGCGGGATGTTAGCTGTTCGCGTTAACTCGCAGCGGCCAGCAGGAAGCGCATAAATACATATCTGCGCTGTCCAGATGGCGCTACAATTTTATTATTTTTACTTTTAATAAATGATAAAATTTAAATGTGTCAGTGATTCGTGTGTGTACGAATAAACCAGAGCACGCACACACTCTGATCACACTTTTATATTTAATACGGCCCAATTTTACATTGAGCAATTACACAAAAATGAACGATTTTAGCAGAAAAATTGTTTCCCATAACGAGTGTTTCATAAAACGCGCAATTTGCCGGCGAACTGCGCGCGCACAGAAATTCGTTGATAATTCGCCACGAATTGATTTCTCGTTCTGTTTAGCCAGGACTTATTATGAGAGGTTCTACTGTATATGACATTAATTAAATAATGTATGTGTGACAACCCTGTTTTTTTAACATTTACAGTTGCGCCACACTCTGTTTAAGGCATTCCCGCCACGCGATTATGACCTTAATCAACCACTAGTCACTTGACCATACAGTAGACATTCGCTAACATCACTTATCAATAATGTGTGGAGTAGAATAAATCAAAGGTAATAAAATAACAATGAGTGGTGTTGATGGATTTAATTGGTTATAATCCCGATTTTTAAGCTACACATGATAAAAAAAAATATATATACAAATCAATATAAATCTGAAACTGAAGAGTGGGTGAGATCTACGATCGGCGGAGACGGCTTTTAGGGCACGGTGCACTGGTTCTTCGAGTGGTGTCTCTTGTACAAGTGGCGATTGCTCGTTGTCAAGTTGCACTTGTCGCAGTGGTACACATTCTGCATGTGCTTCGAAGACAAGATCGCTGCAATTAAGACAACCGTTAACCACAATTACCACAAAATAAATAACAATCATTACTAACAAAGCTTCCGCTCGGACTTCATGGCGTCCACTTTAGAGCTGTGATATCTCGAGTGCGACTCTCTCTGAAATAAAAACACATATTAATCACGATATTCGAAATATAGTTAATAAATTCATAATACCGATGGTGTATATTTCGGCTTCTCTTCAGGCTCCGGACTTGAGTTGAAATTGGTGACGGGAATCGGTTTAGGAAATGCTCTGTAACGGCTCGATCCGGATATCTGATGCACTTGCTACAATACGATTAGAAATTAATTTAAAATAATTATTATTATAGGAGAGATTGAAATACCCGATGTGCGGTGAGTTCCTTGATGGCGTTGCATTTGAAATCGCACTGTTTGCAATTGTACAAGAATAACTTGAATTTCGGCGATTCCATCAACTCGACGGGGAGAGGGAAGTCTCGACGCTTGCGATTAGACGATCGGGGCATTTGGATTATTCTCGAATTGGGCACGGGAGGAGCCGGAGGTGTATTTGTATAAAATACCATCGGCACAGAATCCTTCTCCACTACTTGCACATATTGATAACCTGAAAATGTCATAATAATATTTGAATTCATCGACCAGAATAATCCCAACCATTAATAGAGCAAATATAAACTTGTAGAAATATCCAATGATTTTGATCGACATCACTGATATAAGCATATAATATGGTAAACAATCTCTAGATTAATTGTTATAAAAATATATTTGTCATGATTAAATAATCAATTTGTTGGATAATAGTAAAAATTATGCATCAATTTCAATTTTTTATAATTCTATTGTATTGCTGTAATAGTTTATTATATTAAATATACTTGTTCCAGATCGGCCATGTCTTTGAAGTTGATCCGAGTCTTCTTGAAGTACGGTAACTTGCTCCGTAAGCTCTCCTTCTTCGTTTATGTCCTGGAATGTGTAAGTTTATTAGTAATTGTATTATTATTGATTGATTAGCGATGCTCACATTGATGCGTAGATATCTTTGTTCCTGTCCGTCTTCCGTTGTTGTGACGACAACTCCGTCCATATCCGTACCGTCTGTAATAACTTCCTGGGCACAATCTTCACCATCGTAACTGTAATTTTAAATATGATTAGCTTTGTGTATATTTAATGTGTTTTTTTATGAATTACCGAATTAGTCTGATGTTCATGAGATCGATTTCGACGAATTGATCTCCCTGTACGACAGCGGATCCCTCCCCTTGGCTCAGAGTGGACCCGTCAACTATCTGAGTGGTCATTCCGCCTTCCTCGTCGTCCACTATCTGCAAATAATGCTGGCCATGCTCCTGTCCGACGATCTCAGCCAGTCTAGAGTCAAGCGTGGCCTCTTCTTCGGTCACTTCTTGGTGTTCTGCAACCTCTGTGACTTCTTCCGCATGTTCCTCGATGGTTATTTCCTCTTGGGTGGTCGTCTCTTGCTTTTCCACTTTCATCTTTTTCGTACTCTTCGCATTTTCTTCATCCTCGTCGCTATAAGTCATGGAGAATTCGATCAAGCGGACATTGCCTATAATAATGACACAGGTTAGTAATTAATTATGAACGAATCCTTAAACATTGAATACCTTGATCTTCTGCGGTGGGAGTCTCCTCCACCTTGGCGGCTGAATGGTTTCGCTTAGACATGATCTGAATCTGAAAAGAAGCAAGTTATTAATGACAAGGTGACCTCGTGTTCGCCTGACTGTGGAGGCGCTGAAGCCAGGAGCAGGAGCTGTGAGTGGGCGGGGCTTGTGGCATGGTGTAGTGGTGTGCGTGTACTCTGTTTATACACAACACTGATTGTATTTACCGGTCTGTTTTACTGTCAACTAGATCAGGTGCTGCCAGTGCACACCTTCGCCATATAACGCCAACACCGAACACTTTTATGGCTGATCATCATAGCGTTCTTCATCGTGCATGCAGACATAGCGATCAAAAATAATTTGACACAAATTAGACAATCATAAATCAAAGTTTAAACATCAATTAAAGGATGCCATTCAAATGCTATTCCAGCAAATTTATTTAACCCTACGCATTCTAGTTGCATTGTACGAATTGTACAATTTTGAAATTTTTATTTTATTAGCTATCCACAACGGATATAGCTATATTATTTATCAGATTAGGTCCTAAACTTGAAGAAAAACAATCATGGCTAAATTTGTTTGGCGAGTTCGGTCTTAAAAATTAAAAACATATTTTATTAAAATAAATAATTTATTGTGATGTTAAATAGTATGAATTATCTGTTTATGTGAAAAAGTATGAAATGTTTTTGAATAATAAATAAATGAATGTGTATGTGCATGCATATATGAAATGTCAGTACATAGTTGATTGTGTCAGACAGTCAGATGTCATGTGAGTCTGTGACTGCAGCAGTCAGGAACAGAGAACAGTCACAGGCCTGAAGCCGAGCAGGACGGACAAGGACAGCATGGCTGAGCAGGTGGCGGTGGGCGGGGCTAACAGGAGTGACAGTCCAGTGACAGATCCAGGGTCAGGCAGGGCCGAGCAGCAAGGCCAGTCCAGCCGCAGCAAGTGTATCAAGAAGACTGCTCGTTACAGGACAAGGTCACTCTCTGCTTCTTCAGCAGACTCGTACAGCTCGGCCTCTTACACTGGTATTGTCATAGAACACTCTTACAATTACTACTCCATATGTTATCTAACTGCATAATGAATACTACAATACTTAGATTAACTAACTGGGGCGTATTATAACCACCATACAATTATCATATGTGGAAACAGTTACAAAAAAACATATTTCCACTCAAGGCTATTTCACCATTTATAATATAACACCAATTACACAGAGTAAAACAAAAACACCATATAATTAATTTGAAGGAATATTTCCACGACCTTATTAACTTGAGATTCAATCATCAGATTAAGGTCTTGTACTAATTATGTAAGAAAAAAATCAATACTTTTAATTTTTGTTGAACTCCATTTAAAAGTCAAATGTTTTATAAACTTAATGTACTAATAATGGTTATAATGGAATATTATGTCCTTGTGGAGAATTTGATTGTTACCGAGTCACAGTTTGATTGCATGATTCAGTTCCGCTTTATTACCCATTATTATACTCGGTTATAAATAGCCCTGTAAACAAATACAGCACGGCTTCCATTCTTTACTGTGGACATTTTTTTATTGTCTAATAATAAATCATGGCTTGTTATCAGTGATATGCGACGTGGTACGGATACAGATTTTTGGCAAATATTTGGTCTCCGAGCTCCGGACGGATGAATCGTCTCCCCCATGTGTACACGCTTCTGTCACGTATGATCATGTTAATTATTAAGTATACGGGCCAATTCGGCGAGTGATAAGTCGGGTATTTAGTGCATTTAATCTGTCTTTGATAACAACAACTTGTGACCGAGTTTCTCAGTCATTCGCTCGACGATTATCCAAACGGTCGTCCTGTACAGCGATGAGTACTTCTTCTGGATGTAAGTCCAGGTTCTTAGTTTTAGCAGATGTGTTGATATTCTTGCGGATGATTTACAATCGCTGTTGTAATTTTTACTACCGACCTCATTTTTTTTAAATGTTCATCTCGACTGATATGAAAGTATTCCGAATTGTTTTATAATAAATTTTGAAAAATTAAATTCACAGTTTGAGTCGCTTGTTTATGGCAAATAACCGTACATCTTATAGTTAATAATAATAAGCCGCTCTCATTCCGTATTGATGCAAATCTTTATCAAAATCCCTTCTGGATTAATAAAATTAGACAAAAAAAATTGTGGTACATTATTTTAATGAAATTGGAAAATTTTCTTGGGTTTCTCTCATGTGCCCAGAGGTGAGATATTCTACAAACTGTCTTGATTAGTCACACAGCAAAACATTAATATTATATTATGTAACAGTATTGCCAAATTTGGGCTTTGACATGTTAGAGCTCTGCAATGTTTATTGCTTTTTTTTTTAATGTTATTGAAAATTACCTCTAAAATTTTTTTAACATGTTTTTTCACTCTCTTAGCCTCTTACCAATCACAACCGTTTATAGTACATTAGTTCGCCTCTACGTGTGTCTAATTTTCTCACATACATAAGAAACAGTGTAGTTGGCTTAGAATACAATAAATATTTATAAAAAGTACGGGTATTTTTATATTAAACTGTGTACAGTCAAACAAAGCACACATTGTCTTCTCGACAATGGCAATAAATTAATGGATTCCACATGTTGTTGTGATTATGTGTTTGTGTGTTTGATCGCAATGAAATATTTAATTGACTGTATATTTCGACATGAATGATCTGCGTATTTTTTATACAAGCACTTACTCAATACACACAATAAAAATGATTGATTTCATACAGAAGCGTATTATTATATCAACATGGTTCGATTATAAAGTATCCCGTATTTTTATTCATGAATGTGTGGAGTAAATTTAAAATTTAATAGACGAACAGAGGCGAAATAACTCACCGCAAACGGCGGCGATTAGCAACCCGCGATGCGCCATGATTAAAGCGATATTATATCTTTTTTATAGTGCAATGAGACTAAATGGAATAATGGTGTATACTGAAATTGACAGTTTTTAGATAATCGAGTAAAATCTTTAATATTTTTTTGGTTTATTTATAATAGTTATTTTATGGAAAAGGGACGTATCTCGTTATTCGCCCTTAATCCACCCAGCCTCTTATTTAAGGACGTATATTTTTTTTTATTAAATGAATGCAAAAAATATATATTCCAATTTTTAATTCAAGAACGTAAGGATAAAAATTTTTGCGAATGTGAAAAGGCAAAAAAATATATAGATCTCAATTTTTAATCCGCTTCTTTGGTTCATTAAAAATGAATACCGCTGTGAGTAAAGACAAATTAAAAGAACGTTATGAGATTTTCTTTTTATTATTTTAAATGCTGTTTGATCAAGCAAGACTATAATTATTACCCAATTATATGCGAGTTTCAAGGTCGGGTTTTTCCATGCTTAGTAAAGAACGTCATTAATCGACACCACCGATATTAGAAGGCCGGACAAGTGGATTTATAAATTAGAAGATGACTTTGACAGTGACAACACTTATTATCTCACTCAGACTCGTCTGCATGGTACGCCATCTTGATATTTATACGTCCAGTTGTCTGGCATTCTTATCGGCAGTCACGCATCAATACCTCATAATTAAGTTAAAAATAAATATTGTAGTAAAACTTACAAAAATATATATTATTATTTCAGTGTGGATACTTTTGGATCGAACATTTATTTTAATAGTAGTGCATGTTTAATGTAATCGATTTGGGACAAGTTTTCTATGAATTATGCAGTATTTACTCGATCTTGACCTCAATAATAAATATATGTTTTATTATTTCGGTGAACACGTGTACAAATTAAAAAGTGTCCGGAGTGTACCGGATTGTTCAACGAGTCTTAATTGAAATTAAGTACGTGTTTGTTTGTTCCAGGGTCCAGCTCGTCGGAAGACGATGTCCCTCCCAGAGAAAAGGAGCAGAAAGCCTCCAATGGATTCACCGACTTCTGCGTCAGGAATATCCAGCAGCATGCGTTCGGACGCAGGGAGATTGAGATAGCCGAACAGGAAATGCCTGGAATCATGGCTTTGAGGGCCAGGGCCAGCGACGATAAGCCCCTCAAAACTGCCAAGGTTTATAACGTGTTACTCTGAATTATGACAAATCAAAATGTTGAATCACAAGTCACATCTTCCGAGATGTGAAAATAATTCATATTGATCTGTGACAAATCGCTAAATTTAATAGATGGTTATTAAAATAATGACTACGGGATTAAAACCGTTCGATTCGAAAGACTATTTTACTTCAATATACGGTATATATACCAGATTTATTCTGATTTTAAAGTAACTCACAATTCAATTGAGAAGCTCAGCATTAAAATATTCGTTGTAATGGATTCTTTTTAACTAAAGTTATGATACATATTTTGTTATCAAAAAATCGTAAATTCATTGAAGAGCATGAACGTGTATTTGATTCAGGAGCTTTCGATTATAAATGATTTTCTGTCGGAATGTTTCAGCACACTAAAGATCCTGAAAGAATTCGGTGAGCCAATAATAGTCTATAAGCGTAATTGTTAATTTTGTATGTGTGTGTGTATTTATAAGCACTAAAATTAATTAGCAATAACCAAAAAAATATATATCACTCTTGGCTGCCTGCGGGGGGCAAGTGGCTCACTCCGTAGATTGATAAGTTTTAAGAAAACTTCGTCGTCCCCCCTTTTGACAAAGGTTTTTAAAAAAACTACATTCATGGATATAACCAAAAAACTGTGTCCTTGGCTATCGATATGATAATAATATTAAAATCAGTGTTTGATAGGTGTATAAATGATTTCAGATTGTCGGTTGTACACACATTAATGCACAGACGGCAGTGCTGATTGAAACGCTCGTGTCTCTCGGAGCCTCCGTCCGTTGGGCAGCGTGCAACATATACTCGACTCAGAATGAAGTCGCAGCCGCCTTGGCCGAAGCAGGTATATATATAGACAATACATATAATTTATTTAAAATGTGTGTTAATGTGTAATTTGTAGGGTATAGCGTGTTCGCTTGGAGGGGCGAGACGGAAGAAGACTTCTGGTGGTGCATCGATAAGTGTATCGCCGCCGACGGATGGCAACCCAACATGATCTTGGACGACGGAGGCGACGCCACACATTTAATGTTGAAAAAACACCCGGCTGCGTTCAAAGCCATCAAGGGTATTGTCGAAGAGAGCGTCACCGGAGTCCACCGCTTGTACCAGCTGAGCAAGGCCGGGAAACTCTGCGTCCCCGCCATGAACGTTAACGACTCGGTCACAAAAACAAAATTCGACAATCTTTATTCATGCAGGTTGGTTTTATTTCATTATGACAAGAATTTCTTCATTAAATCAAAATATAAAATTTTTGTAATTGGCGATCTTGAACTATTTAATATTATTACAGTTACGAAGATCATCAATTTGTCTATTTTCATGCACCAGAAAACATCTGGTTATTCAATCATTTATAATAAATACTGTGACACCTTTTCTATGTAGGGAATTCCTTGTAAATATACAGTAGAGGTGGTTTCCCAGGCCACTCACAACAATTTATTTATTTTATTTATAACAAAAATTCTTTCGTCTCTTTCAAATGTAATTTCAATTCATATATTAGATGTTTAATATGCTTAGGTAAAAAAAGTGATTCATTAAAAAAATATATATAGTGATATTATTTGGACTATTTCAATGTTAATTATATTAATTCCCAATTCAGAAATTTTCTTGTAATGAATTTTATATAATTTATGTTACAAGAGTTGTTTATTAATTTGTAATGAATAATGGTTCTAGGGAAAGTATTATAGATGCCTTGAAAAGGAGTACAGATTTAATGTTCGGTGGGAAACAAGCCGTTGTCTGCGGTTATGGAGAAGTCGGTAAAGGATGTTGTCAAGCGTTAAGAGCACTAGGATGTGTGGTAGGATATATTGTTGTTAAGAATGTATTTTATTATACTAATATTTTTAAATGTTTAAGGTGTATGTGACTGAAATAGATCCGATTTGCGCCTTACAAGCATCGATGGACGGCTGTCGAGTTGTGAAACTCAACGAAGTGATCCGTCAAGTCGACCTCGTGATCACGGCCACGGGTAACAAAGGCGTCGTCACCAGGGAACACATGGAGAGGATGAAGAACGGCTGCGTCGTTTGTAACATGGGCCATTCTAACACAGAGATCGACGTCCACAGTCTCCGAACGCCCGACCTCGTATGGGAGAGGGTCAGATCGCAGGTAATAAGATTTTCAAATATCACTTCACACGCCATCGACGAAAAAAATTATGTTTGAATAATTGCACTGAAGGTGGATCACGTAATATGGGAGAACGGAAAGCGGATAGTTTTACTGGCTGAAGGGAGACTGGCTAATCTGTCGTGTTCATCTCTTCCGTCGTTCGTAGTCTCCATAACGGCGGCCACTCAAGCCTTGGCCCTCATTGAACTGTTCAATGCCCCGCCCAACAGATATAAGGTATGTAAATCATTATGAATGTGTGGGAATATCTTACTCCAAGTTAAACGGCTTGATTGTTAATAAGTAGTTTCGGGAATCCGAAAAATGTGTTTAATGCTAAGCGTCGGATATTTGATTAATAATTCCAGGCCGACGTGTACTTGCTACCGAAGAAAATGGACGAATACGTTGCGAGTCTCCATCTGCCGACGTTCGACGCCCACCTCACGGAACTAACGGACGATCAGGCCAAATATTTAGGACTTAATAAAGTCGGGCCGTTCAAACCGAACTATTACCGCTACTAGTACCGCCCCCGACCCTCCCGCAACCTCGACGAGTATCGCAGCTTGATGCTTAGCAAATTAACAATGCATTTAATGAATGGCCTTTCGACGACAAAATTAAATAATATTAAAAAGTATATTTTTGACACCTTTGGAGCATCCGATTTGAATGTTTCCGACGCACCGGATGCTCTCGTAAAAGTACATCCGTCTATTCACCATTATAGTTATAGACTGAGGGCGGAGCTTCGGAGGATGTAACATGGCTTTTATTTTATTTTCATTGATCGTTGTTTTATTCCAAAGTATTATATTGTAAGTTTTATTTATTTTATATACATGATAGCTTTTTATTAGCAAACCGTTGGATTCCGCAACGGCAAGAACAAATCGACACCAGTATTTAATGTTTTTATTTTTGTTTAATTCAGGCTTTCAGACGTTCCTTTCTGATGTGTTCTCATTTATACATATTATAGTTAAATTATATTATTATTATTGAGCCGTGGACGCGGCCTGTTGTTAGATTATGGTGATCGATCAGGCTCGTTGGATCTTCAATTCGTTGATTTTGTTATAATCTCTGACTCGCCACCGATCGATCGCCCTAGGGTATGTATTAATGATAATAATTAAATATTGTTGCCATGTTTTTGAAATAAAATTTTTAACAACAGAAAAACGTATGCTCGTTATTATTTAGTGAGTAAAGACCCTGTCATACCATTCCATTAATTTATTTTCTCAATCCTATTTATTCCTTTTCATTGGACATTAGTTAATAAATACAATAAATTGAAAGACACCTTGTAAATTTGTATTGGCAGTGACGGCTCTATTCAATATAATAGTGCGTTAGTGAGTCGTGCCAGAGCTGATAAAATTGGTGCATATACGAATAGAGCTTGTTTGTATTTGTGTACACGCATATGCACCGAACGCACACACACATTATTGTGAATGTATATTTTCACTAAGCATGTTAAAAATAGGTTGCTCCAGGTTTTAACATAAAAATATAATAATAAATATAGGTTCTGAATTAAATATATGAGATCATTATTACATCCTAATAAATACAATTATAAATTTATTTTGTGCAGTGCTCCAATAATGCACTCATTGAACCCTTAAGCGGACAACACACGCTACGTTTTACATACACATGTGTATAAATATATAAAGATGTAAACCTTCGAATCTGATTGAGACAATTAATGTTTCCAAACTCTTTTACTTGGTCCGCCATCTTGATATTTAAACATGCAGTTGTATGGCCTGCTAGTATATCAATGGTATCGCTACAGCCAAACCGTAGCGTGTGTGGCCCGCATTATGGCCTTAATATCGAATTTAATAAGAGGAAAAAAATACATTTAATTGAAATTTTCTATATAAGAGAATTTAGATATGTATTTATTATTATTAAATATATTTATGAAAACAAAAATTACATCTGGTAACACTGTCTTTCAAATGTCACTCGGTACTGATTATTACCGATATAATATTATTAGTCCCTGATACATCAAGGAATATTTTTCTACATATAGCGACTCTGTATATATTATATGTATAATTATTAAATATCTCTAATATTATTTTGAAATTAATTTAATATTATTATTATGGGGAACGTGTAGTTGCCCCCATGATTGTGGGTCTGGTGTATCAGTGCAGGCGTGATTGTTGAAATGAAAGATGAGAGACTGGCCAGTATTTCTTTGGAGGTTATATACAAAGGAGGAGCGCCTGACAGCGGCATGCTCCCCGTCCGAGGCTCGTGACACAAGTGACAAGTGGAAGGACGCGGGATGGTAGCTGTTCGCGGTAACTGGTAGCGGCCAGCTGGAAGCGCTGTCCAGATGGCGCTACATTATTATCATTAAAATGAGATTTTAGATATGTATTAATTGTAGTAAAATAATTACTATTCTAATATTATTCTGCCATCTGGTAACACTGATGGTTGAAAGACCCGTACATACATACACACACCCTAGAAAATTATATATATTATACTAGGGTAATTTTAATTGAAATTGTTCTGTTTGGTTTGTTAAGTTAAGTTGTTTATTTTTTCATCGAGAAGATGTGATAGCAACACTCACAATATTTAAAAAGTGAGTCTCCCGATAAATACTGTTTTTTTAGAATTCTCATTTATTATGCATTATTAAATATCTTTAATATTATTTTGAAATTAATTTAATATTATTATCATTAAAATAGGCGTTTCGAGATTTTAGATATGTATTAATTGTAGTAAAATAATTACATGATATATATATTATTCTTCCATCTGGTAACACTGATGGTTGAATGACCCGTACATACTGTTTCTGTAGTTTCGATAATCAGACACATTCTCAACTTTTCTATACATAATGTAAAAAAAAACTAATTAAAATAAATGATTTTTTTTGTAGAATTTGGGGGGTTGGAAATTATCCCCCCTTTCATTTCTTACCACAATACGAATTAAACTTGGTTTTATTGTTGTAAGAGTTTATTTTCACATATGTGGACTTTGAAATTTGTTCCAGTTCCCTTTATTGTGGCAAATTGACACCCGTTTATAATTCTATTTGACTGCCGGGGAACACGCCCCCCGCTGCGCCCCCGCAAAACGGCAGCCCCATTGTCATCACCACTTAAATATTGTAATAAATACATCAGGTATTTAAACAACAACCCTCTGAATTATTGTATTTAAAAAATATATAAAATATACTCGTCTCTCATATTGCTCTACATTAATTTCTGGATTAAATACTAATTTATTATGTATTTTGGGGCACTGCCCCCCCCCGCTATGCCCCCTGGGGATCCAACGACAATGAATGAACAAACCCACAATGCAATCTTGTTGCTGAAAATAAACAAATCAATTTACATGGTAGCGCCATTGTTAAACAAAAAAAAAGGTATTTTAATAGATCGCCTACAAGTGTCAGTTAATATTATAATTAACTAGGCTAATTTTAATTGATATTTTCAATTTGTTAATGTTTTTTTTATGTTCAGCTTGTTTTTTTTATAGAGTTTTGATTTCATTTTTGCTTTAATGTAGTTTTTTTATCGATTAGAAAAAATGTGAAATTATTATGCATTATAAAATTGAATACATCTAAAAATATTTTGAAATTATTTAATATTTTTAAATGCTCTGATGTGTTTTTAATACGAAGATAATACGTTTTTCATTGGAAAGAAGTTAAAAAATAATTATTAAAATAATATAATGCGGTTTTCACACGATGACAACACTCATCACAATATTTAAAAAGCGAGTTTCCCGATTTATACTGTTTTTTTGAGAATTGTTATTTATTATGCATTTTTTTAAATTAATTTAATATTATTATCATTAAAATACCCGTTTCGAGATTTTAGATATGTATTAATTGTAGTAAAATAAGTATATGAAATATTATTCTTCCATCTGGTAACACTGATGATTGATTGATGGACCCGCACACACACACACCTTAGACAATTTTAAAT
>JAGTTH010002233.1:0-84506 GCA_022606485.1 Agraylea sexmaculata
TCTTTAAAAAAAGCTCTTCTGAGCGTTTATGAATAAATGAATATATATATATATATATATATATATATATATATACTATATAATACTATAGTACCACTAGAGCATTACGGGGGATCCCAAGTCACATGGAACATGAAAAAGAAACTTAAGTATTAACAATAAAAGAATTAGAAAAACATATAAAGATGGTACAATGTAAAAGGATATTAATGATATATAAATAAAAACTAATGCACGCTCTCCGTAAAATATTATTCTTCTAGATATGTTTTTTTGTTAATTACCTATCAATATTCTCGATAAGATCCATGATGATATTTTATTTGATTACAAGTTATTGAAACATTGCACTGGTTATACCAGAAATATATATTATGAAACAACGGGTCAAATTGGCTATTTAAATATAAATAATTTATTTTTATATACTTTTCATTTTTGTTTTAAACTTTTTTTTCTTATTGACTTTTTTCTTTTTACTATTTACTTTTTTATTGTCTGTAAAAAAAGCTTATATGCAAATAAATAAATTTTTTTGTCGTATTATGTGATAGTAAAGGAAGCGTTCAGTTCTATAACCACAAATTCAATATGATGTGATATCATATAATTTTTTTTATAAATAGACTTTAAATCAGTGATAAAAAGTAGTTTTGAAATTGCATACATTTTCAACATAATTCATATTAATTTATTTTTAAATAATGTATTACATTTTGATAATCCTTCCTTTTCAAATAGTATATAGTTCTTAATAGGTAAAGACCTTTAAAGTCACGCTGTAAACATATTTTAGGTCTAAATATTTTATAATTCCGTAATTTCCATTCATCTTGCATTCACGCCAAGTATAAAATTTAACGTTTATCAAAAATAGTAACATCAATAGTAAGAATCGCGGTGCACTAAAAAAATTAAAAAAAAAAC
This sequence comes from Agraylea sexmaculata, assembly GCA_022606485.1. Taxonomy (NCBI): domain Eukaryota; kingdom Metazoa; phylum Arthropoda; class Insecta; order Trichoptera; family Hydroptilidae; genus Agraylea; species Agraylea sexmaculata. Next base: position 928 of record JAGTTH010002233.1, read on the forward strand.
AACGTTTTGTAATAATCGTAAATGTGGAACGAAGCTAATTTGGCATGAAAAATGGTTTTCTTCACCGCAAATCAACAATCATTTCATTTCAATGGTTTCGCAAAAAGGATTCTCCCGCAGCTGAACATTTTATTTATAATATTTATATATTTATAACGTGGTAAGCTGGATTGAAACATCAGATATAATATAGGGTTGCATCCCCCGGGCTTTGAATGTGCATACACTTGTGATTAAATGTCCATTATTGCAGGGTTTCTCTATGATTAATATCATATCTTCGCAACACTGTATTACTCATTTATTTTATACATAAATCTCATAAGTGAACACACACACTTCTTCATTATATTACACTATAAACTAGGCAATTTTTTAATTGAAATATTCTTGTTTGAGCTTTGGTTTTAAATGGTTTTTTTATCATTGAGAAGAATTATTTAAGCTTTAAAAATTTATTATAAAAATGTCATTATTAAATATTTTGTTATGATTTTATTTTATTATCATTAAAATAATCGTTTAGAGAATTTATGTATGCATTAATTATAATTAATTATTTTTCCATGTGGCAACACCTTTATTCTTATGTCAAAGCATTTGAATTTTATTTATGAAATTTAACACTTTTATTTATTTTTTTAATAATTTATTTTTATGGGTTATTTAGTGAAAATGATGATGATGTGATGTTTTGTTGGGATTATTTTAAAAGACTACGATTGTACATTTTTCTATAAATAAATAATAAAAAATAACATTTGTAATATATAAATACTTTGTTAATTTTTTACTCGAATATTATTGTTTTTATTAAGTAAAAACTAAATACACACGTAAAAGTAACTAATGAGTACTTCAGAGAAACATCTGATACCAAGATGGTGGCCCAAACTCGATTTTACTCGAAATTTTTTTTCGTCTAAAAATTAATTTTTAACGTACTTAACAGACACAGTGAACACGCAACAATCACTATTGAGTACTTCACAGAGATAGCTGGTTTCATGATGGTGGCCCGAACTTGATACCTAAAGCTTTTAATATTTTTAATTATTTAAAAAAAAAAAATTAAAAAAACAAATTTTTTTTCGCTTAACCACCCCCTAAAATATTCTCAGTTATTTCAAGTCCAATTTTTATAGCGATCAGTATTGTTTATTTATTTTTATAAATTTAAATTGGCAACAAAATTATACACATTCATTTTAATTGAACAAGATGAGTTTTGAAAACAGTCGAGTCGATTGATAATAATATAATAATATGGGTATTATTTAAAAAATGTCGATAAAATGATGTAAATTGTGTGGTAGATGATTGAGTTTGTTGAGTGAAGTCTGGCGTTAAATTGCCGCAATTTAAACATTATTACATGACATAAATAATAAAAAGAGTATATTCTGTGAAATCTGTTACCCTTAGTACTTTGCCCCACAATTACGCATTCGATGTGCTGGGTGTTTTAAAATATGACTAAAAAGGGGGAGACATTAACCTGTCTCTATGTCTTGATTGAGATATTTCAATTAATCATTTTAATTAAGGTATCGTAAAGTTAAAGTATCGTTAAGATGTTAAATAGATGCACGTGTTTTTCGACATATTTACAGTGAAACCTCGATATACGTTCAACTTGTTATACATCCTTTTTGGATACTTATAAATCTGAGTTGAACACTGTAAAAATAAATGCACTCATATGAAGAAAAAATATCATTAAAGCTTATTATTAAAAAGCATATTTTCCATATATTGCAAATGGGAAAAATATTTATTATGGTAAAAAAATACTATTGATATTATATATTCAAGGATCTGGAATGGATAAAGAACAAATATCGATTATCCAATATACTTTCATTACTAAACAATATAAATTATTAAATTATATAAGGAATATGGTTGAATTTCATATATTATTGACATTAATTTGATGGGTCAGTAACAGAGAAACTTTTAATTTAATTTAATTTCATATCACACAAAATTAGTTATATATGCAGTTTTACTCAGGATGATCTTAATTCATTTGTATATTTATCAGAAGCATATTTTTATAGTGTGAAAAATTTAGACCAGGTTAGCTGATGGGCATTGACGTCACACCAACTACAATTAATAATTTATTATATCTATCTTATTGTTAAGCAATATTAATCTTTATGACGTCAATTATATATCAATAATTTGTAAAATAAATAACATAATATTCAAATTGAAGTGTTATTAACATAAAAAAGTATCTACAAAAACCTATTTTGGAGTTAAATATACATTTTTACTCTCAATGATCTTCACTAATTGTAACACAAGTATCATAATGTCATATTTATATTATAAATAAAGTTAATATGGCATATTGATGATATTAAATGAAAGCCAAACCTATATGGAATGTTTAATAAAATTTTAAGGTGTATTTTGAACCAAATTTTTAATTTATTTTTTATAAAAAAATACGTTTAATATATATCGTATAACATTCAAATATTTATGACGTATTAAGGACATATATCGAGGTTCCACCGTATTAATAAAAAGTAATAAGCGCTGTAAAAAGCATGCTCATCATACGAGGAATAAAGTTGTTAGAAATATGAGCCATAAAATAGCACACGAGGAAGATCGTTATCTGAAATATTATAAAGTGTTGTGTTTAACACTATGACTAGTGCAAATCTTTTAAATTTTTTTTTAATAGAATGGACTGACCGCAAAATGTTGCTTACAACTGCTCATTCAATAAGTAAACCTTCAGGCGAATTCAGTACAACTAGTCTAATTATCATAATCACCTGAAAATTACCCCAGACGACACTGAAAGCATTCATTTTAATATTACGCCAATTCAACCGATAAACAATTTAATATTTATTATTAAATATAAATACATTAGATTATTATGTCTCATTATACCTCTGTACAAGAATCGTGACTCGGATGAATAAAATATAGACATCATAATACATCATCGATTTACACTTTTTTTAATATGAAAAACAAATCGTATCATCACGCGTGTATTTGAAAAAAAATTGTATTATTCTGCTATTTTAACTTTTAATAGTTACTTTCAGAAGTTATAAAGGGAAGCTATTGACAGTTTCTTTATTTATTTAATTGTCTGTCGGTGATCTTAACTACTACTAGTTACACAGGTCACCGACTTAAATAATAATTGATTTTATTGATAATATTTCCGATCTCCCAGTCGTAATAACCGATCAAATCATTTTTGTAAAAATTTACTTGAGCGGGAAATGAACCCATGACCACAGTATTTGAAACCACGTCTTATCCCCTGAGCTATATATATATTACGCTGGTTTTATTGAATGTTTTTAAACAAACATATACACAGATTTGGCCTTCATTTAATACACAATAAATAAGGGTCTATAAGAGAAAAAGTTTTAATATTGATAATGCGGCGAGCGTAGTTTTATGCATTTAATAATAATTAAATTATTGTTAAAATATAATAATAAAAAGCCTTAACAGAAGTGTGTATTTTTTATATACGTTATTGTGTTAATCACCCATCTTTATTTATAGTTATTTTCATTAAAGCTTATTTATACATCTTTATAAACAAAAATACAGTTCATAGTTTGAAGAGTGGGTTCTTAATTCTTTAAGTAAAAAATGTTATAAATAAATATATTTACGGAAAAAAATTGAGGTTGACGTAAATGTTTTTATTAATTTTTGAATTTTACATAGTTTAAATTATACAAAATATCTTATGAATTAGACTTTCTAGACTTTAGATCTTTTTACCTATAACTAACATGAGAATTTTAATTTGATTTGAGAGGTAATATTAAGTAATAAAAAGTTTGGGGAAAAAAATAAAAACCCATTTACAGATATGAAGATTAATAAACAATAACGAGAATACACTCTACATTAACAAAAAAATAATAAGTATTATGTTTAAAACGTAAAACTAAATTTGAATCGAAAGAATTATTTCAAAGTTATTAAATTTTCTAATGATATCAATTATTAGGTATCTATAAAACCTATGCAGTATTTTTGAGTAATATCAAGACATTAGAGGCGAAAGTGCAAAAACCGGCTTATAAAGACAATATTATTTTTTATAAAAACGTTAATTATATTAAATTATTTAATACGGTTATACCTTTTTTGTCGGGTTAACAATTGTGTGCAGTTTTTTGCATTTGCGAGTAATATATTTAATAATTCAACCTATAACTATGTAAAGGTATTAATACTAAGGTTTAACATGAAAATTGCCAATATTAAAAATATAATGACAAGTGTACTTAAATTATTAAAAATATGAATATACCTATTTTCACATACAATATTGCTGAAAAAAAAATGAGTGGTTCTTCGACTTGAAGCAATAATTACAATGATCGTGTGAATGCAATACTGTCGTAATAACAGTGCAGTGTTGGACTACATTGAATTATTCTTTACTCCTTGCTAGAGTATTTAGTAGCTCAATTACCATGGACAGTAGACACCTTCAGGGTTTTCTTTTGCTACAAATAATAAAAATACAGTGCATGAGTCGTGGCATATGCAGCCTACAAAATAGCTGACACGTTGTCGATAATAACACGCGAGCCTTAAGCTTTGTTCTCCACAAGATTCCGATAAATTATAAATGAATTCATCTTTGGTTTATAAATATAGCTAGTTTAAATGATAAAAATAATATTGTATAAGTCCTTTTTAAACTGTAGTAAATACTCAATATTCAGCCGCGGGTAACATGCAATATCGAACGTACACGTATGATTAAATAATTAACCTGCTTATTATTTAAAATCAATTAACTCGTCTACTGGACAATTTTATTTTAACACTACTATTTGTTAATAATAAAATATTCTCACATATTGTTATAACCGCACGGTTATCCCACGTTCAATTAACCGAAAACTATTTTTTTATAAAATAATATGAAGGTAGGCGAAAAAAAGTTCTCTAGATCAGTGGGTCGTGAAAATTTTCAGTCTGACAATTTATACAGATATTTTTTTCGCATGTTATGAAAAATGTATTTTAGAAGAATTATGCCCAGCACTGAATTAATATTTATATGATATGTTTGTACATTTAAGATACGAATAAATATATTTTTATTACGAATTATATATTTTTGTAAATCGCAATTAAACATTTTTTTCTGGTATCAATAATACATATTTTGGATAATAGAAATCCGATGATATCTCAAAATAAGAGTCAGTTTTCACAAAAACGTTTCAATGATGGACCACTGCATTGTTTACCAACCCACAATATTTTTAATAATAATTTTATTTAATTTTTTAATTAATAATAATTACAAAATAATACATGTTATTCTTTTTCTCGGTTTCTTAATAATTTAAAAAATTCATATATAAAAAAATAATATATATATATATAGTATATATATATATATATATATATATATATATATATATATATATATATATATATATATAAAGATAAATGGTAAATTGAGTGTTAATAAATGTTGAGTTAAGAGAGTCCTGTACATTTAAGTTGGTTGATAAGTGGAGCTTAATAAAAAAATAACTTCATTTATTCCTGACCAGTGATGTGCCAAGATCAAACGAATAAAATTATATTCTAATAAATTAATATATATATTTATATTACTAGAGCATTACGAGAGATCCCAAGTGAAGCTGAAAGGAAATGGGGTGTAAATTAGCAGACCTAGTCCAAGTGAATGTAATGTAGTGCTTTGACATATTCTACAACGATGACTTTATTTTTTGATTATTGTTTTATTGTTTGAATTCTTTGATATATACACAAAACATTTGATGGTATAACATATAAATTTTTCTATCAAACACACCTGTTAATAAACAATAAAAATTAATACAAATCGTTTTATAGTGCGTACATAGATCATGTCAAAATATCATTGTTGCTAGAAATCGGGATAAAATTAATTTTGTTCATAAATCAAACTCACGTTGATTAATAATTCAGGTAAATTCCAACGTGTGGTTTTATTTTTCACACATAAATAAATATAGCATTAGTCTGTTTCTCGTTTTCGCAATCGTATTTCACGGGAACACTGTTCGAATCTTCAATGAGACATGGCCTGGGGATTATCACCAATTAAATTATTCCACGTAATTGAAACCAGTATAAGGATGGAATAAAAGATACGACTTATCCCATTTGAATATGAATAGAATGTAAAGAGATAATTTTACGCAACACAGTCTCAAACCACAAACCGTATCTCCTCGTAACTGATATCGTTTATAAGAAATACTTTCAATCATCTCATTGCATTGCAGTCACACAAAATTCATAATTGTTGATGCTTTTAATATTTGAACAATGTTAATTACACCTCAATTACCTTTTGTCGTATTCCGCTTCGAAACACACGAAATTATATTAATTACAACATCAATTCAATAACTCAATCGATTATTTCACCAATACTTGCGCTTTTTTAACATTCATCGCAAGATTTGAATATTAATTGCATATTTATTTTAGAGTAAAATATATTAATAATGTGGCCAGATAGTTATTAATTTAAAAAAATATTTTTAAATTCACTGAATCGCGGCGCAAGCAAAATATTAATTCCACTGTAAAAAATATTGTGCAATTTTTTTCTACAATGGAAAACATCACTTCGTTGTATGAAAAAAATATTTTTGAATTTAAAATGATTGTTATTAAGTGCATAATATTTTTTTACATACAGATATTTTGCGGCCGCGAATAAATTAATTTAAAAATATTTTTTTATTCAATAACTACTACTTAAAACCATGTTGAACAAATAACAATTAAGCAATTGATAGTCAAATCTTGCAATGATTATTAAAAAAGCGCGTCCACTGGTTATGAATTACTGGTATGGAGAAATTCAATAGTCAATTACAAGTGTTTTCAAAATAAATTAAGTGTCACATAAAACAGTAAAAATATTCGTTATATGAAACAATTTTTATTCCACTAGATGTATAATTATCAAGATGGCGGATCAATTAGACGAGTCTGAGTGATACAACACTAATTGTTTAGGCATCTGCTTGCTATTTTGATATTTATACATCCAGCTGTATGGCCTGCTAATATAACAGTGGTAGCAAGTTGACTCTTTTACAATTCATGACAGTTCGTAGTAAATTTAATTATTTTATCGATGAATCAAATCAGATTTCATCTTAAAAATTGCATGTATAAATGAACAGATAGTCTCCACTCTTAAGTGTATTTTGGGTTTACAAAAATTTAATAATAAAAAAATATTCGAATTATTTATATTTTTTAATTTGCAGTCAAGTTTGTCATATCGCCATCGTCGGTATCATCATACCTCTTTCTTCTTACATTTTCCCAAATTTTACTTGGTTTATATATGATTTATAATCCCCTTTCTCGTTATGAGAGGTGAAAATCGATTCAATTGAATAATTTTGTATGTAAGTTGTGTAAAATAGTGTTGGATAAGGGTTTGTGACAGAGTCATATATTGACAGGCTGTAAGTATGAAGATGATAATCAATGATGACAAATAATACGAAGACCTTTCCATATAATATCTGACACTAACAATCACACCTCCTAAACCAAACAACTTTGATCTTACACAGATACATAAATACATTTTACATTACTTTACTTCATATAAAACCTGGGTATTTTACGAACAATGGACTGCGTTCTCATATTAATTAAAATAAATGTCTCACTCGCGTATAATTAATTAAAATATTTTGCCCGGCTCATCTATCGGGAAACACGAATTTTGTATGTAATGAAATTATATATTTTTAGATCAATTAAAAATATACAGTGATTGACTAAAATACATTATTATAAAGTCAAATAAGTAATAAAAAATGCGTGCAACACTAAAGAATTATTAATTATATTGAAACAACAGTAAAAAATAACTATTTTTATGGAATTAAGCTACCTACATTTATCTAAAATGATTATCGGCAATTTTATTTAAATAACCTTATACTTATACACTTTATGATTCAATAAGAAATTGTGTTTCTTATCAAAATGAAATCTCGTGTAAAATTCAGGTTACTCTATAATAATAAAGCACTTAATAAAAAGAAAACATTTTATTTTATTTTATTTAAAATCATTTATTCGGAATGAGCAACGATAAAATAAAATATATAGCGTATAAGTTTAAATGAAAAGGGAGGAATTATACAAACAGGTATATTTATATATATATATATATATATATATATAGAGTTATATATATATATATATATAGATATATATATATATATATATATATATATATATATATATATATATATATATAATATATATAAACCTCACAATACAGGAAATCAAAGGTATTTTTATTAATATTTTTTTACTTGAGTGGGATTGAAACCCATAACCACAGATTTTTAACCACGCTTAATACCATGAGCTATTACACTGGTAAAAGGTAAAAAGTTGTTAAAAACACAGACCATCACACATATTTTCCCGAGGATGACCTTGAAGTCCAGGAAATCAAAGTAAACCTGGATTAATCGGGAATTCGGAAATAAGCAACGGCCGAAAGCATTGCCAAGTATCCACGGTAGTTTTAAAGTATTATTACGCTAATAATTATGATTATTTAATAAGGAGTTATTTTTTTAAATCGTGGTTATAGTTTAAAATTTGTATCAAGATCGGGCTTTGAATATGTTATTAAATTATAGACTACGTCTGTACATTTTATTAAATAATTCTCACATTACCCGCGGTGTACCTAATTAATTTTCACCGGTAGATATTTCCATCGGTAATAAGTGTCAAAAGCGCTCATGTTTTACCAAACAATAGTTTTTTTAATTATTACATACATTGTGTCGGTATAAAATATATCTCAATTTCCCTGAGTGTGTTTGGTCGAACATGAAGACTTGATTTAAGAGCACCTGTCTTCGGAAACACACAAAGGCAATGGCTGCTCCACATCAATTGTTCAGGTCGTTCTTCTTCCAAGGACAAGAGACTCACCTGAACGGAAATATATTATAAAGGATATCTTGGCTGTAAGTGGATGTATCTGGACAGAATCACTAAGACACGATTCTGCAAACATCCTTTCAACAACACTCATTGATCAACAACACTGACACTTGATATCTTCAGTGGGGACAAGTAATCTAAAATGTTACACGAGTTCCTTCAAATATCATTATAAACACAAACAACATCATTAAAATTGAATAAAACAATGCATACAAAGAGTAGTCACGTACCGGTAATGTGTCACTCACTTAGCGGCCACGTGTATGGAACCCACAACTTTTAGCGATAACCTAACCTAACCTAACCTATTATTTTTATTTAATTGAGAATTTAATAAAGAATTGTACAAAATAAAATATATGTATATGAATAAAAGAGGCGGCTACAATCTATGGTCTGGAACAGAGATGTGCCAAAGTCAAACGAATATTGTAGTACATATTATGTCTTTTCCCCCATAGACTGCAATGATGCAATATAAAATCTCAATTAATCATAATAACGTTGGTTTTTCTTCATATGAGTGCATTAATAAGAAATTAGAATATAATTGTATTCGTTTGATCTTGGCACATCACTAGTCAGGAATAAATGAAGTTATTTTTTTATTAAGCTCTACTAAATGTACAGGACTCTCTTAACTCAACATTTATTAACACTCAATTTACCATTTATCATTGTATATATATATTTATATATATATATATATATATATATATATATATATATATATATATATATATATATATATATATCCTAACCTAATAAAATGTTTAAATCTACAATCATCTTCTAACAAAGATTTACTTAAACATCATATAATTTCGGCTTACATTTTTGTACATCTTTATAAATAAGCTTCTGATATAGATCGATACCAACGATATATAATATTAGCAGTTAGACAATTAGACTCTTCTACTTGGTCCGCCATCTTGATATTTAATTATCCAGTTGTCTTGAGTTACAATTAGATAAGATCATTAAGAGTAAAACTGCAAATTTATTTATATTTTTGTTGATTCGTTTATGTGTTACTGACCCTTCGATTAATAAAAAATACCAAAGTTATACTTGATTTAAAAAAAAGACTTGAATTCCAATCAATGATGCTATTAATTATACGAAGGTGGATTTTAATCTGACAATGATCGACTATTCTCATTATAATTTTATTATAGTGCATATATAAGAAATTAACGCGCGGAACATCGGTCAAATAAAACCCCGCGTTTAAAAAAAATATATTAATTTATTACAGTCATTATGCGAGTACAATATCCCTTTCGGATGTTTAAAGAGTATTCTTCGTAGATATGCATCTAAATGAAATAAGCTCACTTTAAAACAGATGAAATCATAATGGATTTTCTGTATGACCTGGTCTATATAAAAGAAAATACCTCCATTGTCTTATTGTTTTTTGAATGGCGACTTTAGATCACGCACATTGCTAGCTTATCGTCATTTAACATAATATCTTATGGAAAATAACTGTGCATTCTTCCCACGAAAAGGTGATTCTTCAAAAATAAAACTCAGACGAAGATTAATGCACCATATTTTGAAACTGGAGTGTTTTCTTTTAATTTAAAATTGATTACTTCTCCACATGCATTCACTTTCAAATACACCATTTTGTACACATTCTCTTCATGCTCCAATTTACATGCGATCCTGTAAATTATAAAAATAAATTCATAGTTATAAATGTGCCTTTGGTTGTTTGAACATCAAACACAATAATGTCAATCAAGAGTTTTACGATATAATAAATACAGCTCCGAGAATAAACATTAATTTTTGCATTGTTTTATATAAAATTGCACAGTGCATTTCACATCGTTATAAACATAAATCTTGCTATAAAAAAATATGTCTTTAGCGTTGAATGATTATTTTTTATATTAATTGTACACGACCTGAAGGTTTTTTTAAATAAATTATTTAAAGTTAAGAGGAAATTTTGACCTTAAAAATTACCACCTGAACTACAAGTTAATTATTTTTTTCATTCTACCAAAGTAGCGATATATGATGATAATAAAATATATTTATGAGGATGAAATTTTATAGGAGGTACAATAAATTTTTATACACTTTCTGTTGCATAAGAATTAAAATACACGGATATGGCAACCCTGGGTTTATTAAAAAAGTGAGACTGAAAAGGTAAATATTTTGTTTCAATATTCTTGATATGATCAATTCGGATTTCGTATGTATAATTGTCTACATAAATGAAGTAAGTTGGTTTATTTCTCCAATACCACCGATATTAAGAGGTCATACAGCCGGATTTCAAGATGACGAACCAAGCAGACGAGTCTGAGTGAGAGAACACTAATATTTTAAGCGCGTCAAATGTGAATTCTCGATATTCTTGTGAATTCTATAAAATCAGAGAAGTGACTTATTAACATTAAAGAACATCAGTGGGATATCTTATTTCAATTGATAATAAAATAAAATAAATATCAAGATGGCGGACCAAGTAGACGATTCTGAGTAATTTTTTTAAACGCGTTAAATGTCAGTTCATATGAATTCTGGATAGAAGTGTACATTGCTCTTCTTTACTTTTGTTTAAACACTGTTAATCAACTTGATCACAATGTTACCTCTGTCAAACTCACCTGCTTGGCCTGCCATCTTGATATTTATGCATGCAGTTGCCTGCTAATATATTGGGTGGTCTCACTTTTTTAATGACCCAACCACACCGCAGTGTTGCCAGATACGTGGCAACACTCCGCGTCAGAATCAATTAGTTAGTTATAATTAATAAATACCAGACGCTAATATTATATAGTTAATTAATTTCCCGAAGAGAAAGCGTAATGTGTGATTTTTTGCCAAGTGTCTGATTGAATTAAAGCGGATCGAAGAGATGTATCGGTTGTAAATGTTCTGATAGCAGCTCATGAGTCATGTCAGTCACTAAATTACCCGTCAATCTAAACTCTCACACGGTGTTATGGTGTATGTATGTATGTATTACTAAGCTACATGTGTAACTATAATAACTTCTACAGTATAAAGTAAGAGTCAAGAGTTGTCTGCCTTGGCAACGGCCTCGCCAAAGCGTGAAGGTCGACTTCATCAGGGGTGGTGCTCCTGGATTATCCAACTAAAACATTATGTAATACGCAAAAATAATAACTGGATATTATCCAAAAGACACATATTTAAATTAGTTGTTTATTAAGTGTAAGAAATGAAAGGAAAATTAAAATACAGTGTGACATATTTTTGTGCAAACACATTTCAGTGGTACCTCGACATACGAATCTTTTGAGATATGACGAAAATTTGAGATACGAATTTTTTATGGAAGGTTGGTAATAGAATTTTGCGCCAGAATTGTGTATATCGCCTGCTCAAGCATATAATATCATAAGTGCAAAAAAAAGCCGACTGAGCCACATATTACAACTGGTAACACTGCCTGTCACGTGTCACTCGGTTGAATTATTATTTATAACATTTAACAGTTTACGATCTCATACCTTCTATTGACAGTGACATGTAATGTGGTATAGATAATAGATGAATCTACATTAGTTGCCGGTCAAATAGGACTATTTTACTATTTAGAAAAAGTCCCACTTAATAGGCTAATTAATGATTGAAAATCAACATTTTTTGACGTTTCATACATGCAATATATAACTCATATAATAAACATTATTGTAGACTTTCAATTTAAATCTTGATTAAACCATGTATGTATGAAAGATAAATATTAATTCTATATATTTTCCAATGCGTAGTAAATCCTCTCGTTTTTATTCATAATTGACTCATTGCAGTTAGTTTTTACAATGAATAATTTCACTTCAAAATGATTCTGTGTTTGTCTTTTATTTGGCATTTTGGTTAGAGAATATTTAATATAAGATATAAATGTTTTAGATGTCTGGCTTTTATATACAGGGTGGACTTGAATTAACTGAGAATAGTTTAAGGGGTGAAAAAAAAATTTAAAAAAAAATATATATATATATATATATATATATATATATATATATATATATATATATATATATATATATATATATATATATATATATATATATATAGATAGATACCATACCACCCCTAAAATATTCTCAGTTTATTCAATTCCACCCTATATATACAATATAAACCCTGTATATACATTTGCGGGCAATGTCTTGGCGTAATAAAGACAGGTACAAGATCTGTTCCCAGCCAATGTATATATATATATATATATATATATATATATATATATATATATATATATATATATATATATATATATATATATATATATATATATATATATATATATATATATATATAATATGAAGTAACGGTGATAATCCTCATTTATATACAATATCATTGCCATCGACACCTGTATGAAAATTCACAAATTTCATGTATTGGATGCAAATAATTTCAATCAATGTGGTTTGAAACGTCTCGGAGAATTCTTACATCACGTATGTATGAACAAAAATTCCTTCGGCAAGAAATTCAAGTTATTCCTGAAATGCGAACAATACCAAGGATGTGATCGTTATTTACCTGCCACCTGCTTCTATATTTATATCGCTTCATTGTTGGATTGATGTTTATTTAGAACAGGATCATCACTAATTGGGATATGGGAAAGTAATAAATAAATGAGGTATTAAGTTCCTTAACCACGAACAAATCAACAAGAAGTCATAATATGAAATATAAAAATTTCTGCTCATGAGGTTTATTACGACAGATTTTTTAAAAGCATAATTTGACTTTAATTAATCGATAAAAACTAGTTTGAAAATTGCGCACATATTTAACATGGCGATTTTGTATGGAACAACAAATAATATCGCATGTGCATATTTTACATTTTGATAATCTGTTCATTTTTCCTTTGAAATTTGTATTTTAAACTTTTTTTAATAGTCGATTTCCTCAAAATAAATCTATGTTGATTTCGTGGTTATGTCAAGAAATTATTGAAAAATTTCAAATTATATCGATCGACAAATCTACTTAATATAATTTTGAATAATTCTGTAAACTTATATGAATATATTTTTACCCTTAATTAATAATAATTATTTGTTAATTTCCATATAAACGCTCACCAGAGTTTTTTTCTTTTATTTTACAGACAATTCAATGATAATTAAAATATGTATATAAAAATATATGTATGAAATGTAAAAATAAAATGTATTTAAAATAAAATAATGTAAGACGTAGGAAGCAATCATTTATATGTTACTATATAAGGTCGCTCCTAAACAAGCCCTGTAGGTGGCAGAATTGGTGGAAAAGAGTTCACCCAGTTGCGCAAATTTGTTGCAGCCTCTTCACAGGAGAATAAATAGTTAATTTAACAGTTTGGCTCACCGGTGAGTGGTAATCATATATTTTCAGCTAATAATAATAAGCTACTTTCAGTCCATATTAATCTGAAATAAAATTGGTTGAAACTTAAACGAAACCCAATCTAATGTTTGTATTTAATTATTTTTAAATAGTAAGTATTTGATAGAAACAAAACAGATCAAGCTGATTCCAAGATGAATGCCAGACAACTAAATGTATGAGTGGGACAATTATTTTTGCCTCTGTCAAACTCATCTGCTTGGTCCGTCATCTTGATATTTATCATCCATTTATCCGACATTCTAATATCGGTGGCGTTGCCGAAACTCTATCATTAAAAGCTCGGAATACTTTTGATAAATATACCCAACCACCCCTTAAAATATTTTTAATTAGTGCAAATCGAGTCTGTATATTAATATTAATTTAAAATTAAATATATTGTTTTGAAAATAAAGGTTGTTATGTCCCTTGAGGCTGTCACTTGCCATTTTAATCGCATCTTGACTGACAACTTGATCTCACATATCCTCGGTCCTCATTTTTATAATACTTAACACTCTATAGAGCCATAAACAAATAAATTATAATATAAAGAAGGGCTTGCACATGCTGATGATATTACTTTTATCTATAGAAGCGCCATGCAATATTACGTCGTACAGTCGAATATGCCCGGTTACTAATACATGCACATATTATAAACCCTACACATATACAGTCACACATACAAGGGCTGTGGCCACATGAAATTTGTAGTCCTTAAAATCCAACACTCGAGAGAAACAAGATTTCTCTTACAAAAACATCCGCAATGTTTTGTAAATTGTTTACATAGTGACATATTATTTTTCGTTGAATATATCGAGTAACTTTTAATGTCGCACTTTAACATATTAAATGAAATACAGTGTAATTTTATTTGAAAGATCGACAAGTTAAACATAAGAACGGTAGAAGCAGCGCCCCAAGCGGCTGACACGCGAAACTTTTGGTGCCTGTTATGGTTTTGACGTCTTTTAAAGTATTATTGGCATCTCTATAAATAAAAGACGGGCCTGCACATGCTGTAACCATACATAATGATGATATATTAAATGTGTTTAATTAATTAATAGTGTAAATTGAATAATTAGTGTACATTCAAACGTACCCGGTCACTAATACATGCACATATTAGTAGTCCCTAAAATCCGACATGTTCGACAATCCGACACTCGAGACAAACAATATTTTTCTTACAAAAACATCCGCAATGATCATGTAAATTGTTTACATAGTGACACTTTATTTGTATATCGACTAACTTTTAGCATATTAAGTGAAATACAGTGTATTGTTATTTGAAAGATCGACTAGAGACAGTTAAACATATGAGCAGCGCCCCAAGCGGCTGACACACAAAACCTTTGGTGACTGCTATGGTTTTGACGTCTTTTAAATTATTATTGGCATCTCTATATATAAAATACGGGCTTGCACATGCTGTAACCATACATCATGATGATATATTAAATGTATTTAATTAATTAATGGTGTAAATTGAATAATGAGTGTACTGATAGAACTGGTCTTTAGACATGTGAATATCGACGAAATTGTCGTATTAAAAACATAAGGCTCGCCTCGTTGTTGGATAATGAGGTTTTCGATACAACAAAGATAATATAGAAGTGTCTCCAGCATCCGCATTCCTGAACAATAAGGATACGGGAATCCGATGCAAAGGCAATGGAAACGTTTAATGTGATTGTGTTCGGCGGCCATCTTAGAAATTGTCGCTTTTAATTTGACTGACTTCTCTGAAATCACACTCGATTGGGATTACAGTCCAAAGTAATATTGTACACTTGATAGCATTGCCCTGCTTAATGTCTGTACTCTTTAAATGTGACAATTTATGCTTGGCTATTCGATTTAATGAGCAAATACACACAGTGGCGCACCGAAAATGAGCGGTTTTCTTTTAATTTTGCGCTCTGAAAACAATTTATTTGAAATTTGTAAAGATTTCTTCATTCAATAATTAATTTATATGTATAGAAGTGTCATGTATATTGTTTACATACATTGGAACATAGCTGGCACCACTACATGCGCATATTATACATATATTTCACACATACGCGGACTGTGGCAACCTGTAATCTCTAAATTCAACATCTTTGTGATCATGTAAATTGTTCATTTAATGACGCACTTACTATATTAAGGAAATTTTATTTAAAAGATCGACAAGTGACAGATAAACAGTACGAGCGGTAAAATCAGCGCCCCAAGCGGCTGTCATACGAAACCTTCGGTAACAAATTATCTTCTTAAAGAATATTTATTTTTAAAAAAATAATGGGGGCGGAAAATTTAGGGCACCGGGCGACAGAAACTAATGCTACGCCACTGAATGCATACAATGTTGTTAGTAACTACTTTCAATTATGAAAAACTTAATAAATAACAATGTGGCTACATTATGAATATATTTTATTTTAAATCAATTATACAAATGGCAATCAAATCTTGCGGTGAATGTTAAAAACACACGCATACACCGTCTACGATACAATTTTAAAATTACTCTTCCTTTCTTATGTGTGTAGAGCAAATATTAATTTATAAATAAGCCAAGACTATCGACTGCCGTAATTAGATGTATCACCAATCATAGGCGTTTGCGGTAAGTTAATTTGCCTCTCTACGTGTCTGAATTTTTATATTTGTTTCAAAATGGTAAAGTTATACTAATTTGCACCATTTATAATAAAATATCTACTTTTACATAAATTATCAAGGCCCAATTGAAAAAAAACTACTGAGACTAAACACATCATATTACTAAGATACTCGTTAATTTAACTCATTTAAATTAAAAGGATTATGCTCCCTTTCCATTAATCATCTATAGGTTTCAAAACAAAACTGTTTAATTTTCATATTTTTTAACAAGAATAATGTCCCAAATAATTGATTTTTACATTCCATCTTGTGAGACTTTTATATTGAACGTATCTATCTTCATTTTATATAAGTTTCATAAAATAAAAAAATTGATTTTGAAAAATGTGTAGCTTGAAATATGCGTCTTTCAATTTGAATCATTTTTTTGTGGGAAAATTTGACAAAATGGACTTAGAAAGTCTGTAAAGTAAACCGACGATATTTAAACCTTTGGGTTAACTTGGTAAAAAAAATGATAATTGCATAAATACATACCAAACCACCAAGACACAAATAAAATGTCGATATTAATCCATGATAAAAAATTGCCACTAAAAATCCACTTATTTGCGTTTTAAATATATATTATAAGATTAGACAATAAATTGGGTATGAATCAAATGATTTATTATAAGCGGACTTTGGACCAAATTAATTAATTTAATATAATTACAACTTAGTAATTGGTGTATATTATTTTCGACTTTCGTTCAAGATAAAAGTTCTGCTCGCCATATTATTTTAAAGAGTTAAATTCCACAATGTTCACTATTCAAGATTGCATAAAAAATACAAGAGCATCAATACAAGTACGTATTGTCGTGAATGTGGATTACGATATGAAAAAAAGACTTGTTCGTCTTTCGATATTAATGTCGGCTAAAGAATTTGTTTAAATAGTATGTCGGTGAGTTGAAAGAGAGGCAATTACGATAAAAGAAGACAATAAAGGTGTATTTTATATAGTGAGGACTCAATGGACTTGACTGTGTGCAATAAGGCCATAAGAATACTTGCTGCTTTTTTAGCATAGTTACAATATGCCTTATACTTTAAATACTATATTAATAGGTACATAGCCAATTAAATGTATCAATTAATAACTAAGGTTAAAGATTAATAATTAAACTATGTTCAAAACATCGTGTTGATTGATTGTCTGTAGCTAATCTTAACTATTACTAGTTACACAAGTCACCGACTTAACAATCAGTATTTACCGTACAATACACGAAATCAGAGTAAACCTGGATCAAGACGATCGATCGGGATTTTATTAATATTATTCACGATCAAATCAATTTTTAAGCTTTGTAAATAAATCAATGGGCATTTATTTGTCAACAAATATATTTTTAAAAATTCCTACATCATGTTATACACTGACCATTTCAGTATACGCCCTTATTCCATCTAGTCCCTCAATTGTAAATTTGTATGACACGAAAAGATAAAAAGTGCTTTAAATTTCCCACAGTAAATAACTTTTTTTCGTATATTTTAGGTACGTACACGATTTTTTTTTTACTTTTGGGGGATCAGAACCGATGAATACAGTATTTGTAGCTGATTAACTATTATTTAAAATCATTAAGAGTAAAATTGTATATTTAATTGGTACAACTAACAAATTGTACATACGTTTTTGTGTTTCTGACCTATAAAAATAAAAGTTTATTTAAAATAATATAATTATAAATATTATAAAATAATCATTGTAGAGCTTGAATACGTTAAAGCACTGCATTACACCCATTTGGACAAGGTTTGCTTATAACTAATCCAGTCTTTTTTTTAATCCTGTTGAATAACTACTTAAAATTATGATAAACTGAATAAGTATCTGTCTGGCTATATTATTAATACATTATATTTTAAATGAAATGTGCAATTAGTAATCAAATTTTGTGGTGAATGTTTAAAAAAGCGCGTCCACCGTTTGCGAATAATGTATGTATGTATGGAGCAGTTCCTGGTTGAAGATCAATAGACATGGCAACATTCCGCGTGCATAAATAGCGAGCATGGAAATTCTTCCCACAACATATGGAATTATGGACGAGTCAAAACATATGTTAATGAAGAAGCTGATTATTTAGTAGAAAGGCGTGTCTCCCGATACATCAGCAGGGAATATCTCCAGCTCGAGGATATTCCTTGTGACGTCCAAGGTGAGCTGGTCTTCATTTAAGTGCTCTTAATGGTAGACCAGCAACAAGTATAAGTGCCACCGTTGCTATCAAGACGCCTTTTCGTATACCTACTTTGTATCAAATTGCCATCTGGCGCTTAACCACAAATACAATACAAAATAATTATACAGTTACCACTCGTTATGGATTATCATGTCTGCTGTCGTCGCGTCGCGTCACTTTGGAATGTCTGACTAAATAATTATCACATTTACATGTGTCTTTCTCATGAGAATCCATTCAATTTCATATCTTCCTGATTCATGCTATGAAAGTGGTTCAAAATGAGACCAATGAACCTTTATCTATAGAAGCGCCATGCAATATTATATCGTACATTCGAATATGCCCCTAATACATGTTCTAAACCCTATACAATTGTAGTCTCTTAAATCATATATTATTTGTCGTTGAATATATCGAGCAACTTTTAATGTCGCACTTTAGCATATTAATACAGTGTAATGTTATTTGATAGAGCGACAAGTGACAGTTAAACATATGAGCGGTAGAAGCAGCGCTCCAAGCGGCTGACACACGAAACCTTTAGTGCTACATCTCATCCTGTGGCTGTGTGTCTGTGAACCGTCACCGCCGATATTAGAAGGCCCGACAAGTGAGCTGGAGGGAGGATGGATAAAGATGAGTTTGACAGCGGCTACACCAATCAGACGCGGTTGGTTTCCCTTCTGGACTCCGCGGACATGTCCGCAATCTTGATATTTTGACGCATTTATATCGGTGGTGTTGCGAGAGCACACTCTCATTACATTTTCATGGCGCCCGCAGAAAATTTTCCAAGAAGGGATTGGGGGGGAAAATAATGTACCATGGGATATTTCCTATTTATCAATCTGGGGGGGGGGACAAGTGACCCCCCCCCGCAAAGCTCCCAAATCCAATAATCAGCCATTTTCTCTATTATATTATATTTAATTATATTTTAACCGTGATATTAAATATTTTTCTTTTATTTATAGAGCAAATGTCAAATTTACATAACTCATTGACTGCTGAAGATGATTTCCAGCCCGCCGGACGATTTCTTTGATTCCATTGATCCCCCTTTCTAGTGTGAAAATTCAATATGCCGCCCATGGGCGTAATCGACGTATGTGGTTTACCAACAGGCGTAATTGGTCACACCGCAAAAACCAGGAAAAATAGATTATTTGAAATAAATTGTTTGATTTATAAAACATGAAATCGTGTATTCCAGGTGAAAATATTTAAAATACAACCTACACTGATGCGTGTTGATATTCAAGTCTTACTAAAGTACTTGCTCTTAAAGTAAAACGTGTTTACTTAATTGATACAGTCAATACAATTTACTCTGACTCATGTTTTCCTCGATACTTTCGATTGTTCAACAACTTGATGAAAAGTCACATTTATAATTATTAAACTGTATTTAATATAAAATAATAATATGTGACACAATGTATGCTATTTCTATAATACGTGCGATATTTAACATAGTGTAAAGTTTGTCATAAAACCTGAAATTGGCAACACTGGAAATGATAAATTATGATATCAGAGTAAACCTGGATCAAGACGTTCGATCGGGATTTTATTAATATAATTCCTTGTGTCCCAGTTATAAAAACCGATCGAATCATTTTTTTTTTTTATAAAATTTAATATTATATTAAATATCTGTACAGACCCTTGAGATAAAAGATAAAAAAGGTTAAATCGATGCTTCTGTTGAACATGTGTATATCTGTTTTGTAACTGTCATAATTAAATTGCAGTTAATTCGTATAAATGCTACCTTATAATGAATGCACTGCCATCATAATTTATCCACCACTTCTTCATAAATTACTAAATATTACTCATTAATTTGTCAGCTTTCCAATAATATGTACTTGTATAAAATAATCAAACTGTATACCTATTAGTACCTATTACAAATGTAAAAAAATCATTTTTAATCATTTTAGAAGATCTTTTTAATACTTAAGGTTGTATTTTTCAGCTCTACAACAGAATTCAACCTGAAAACTCTCTAAATAATAAATATATAAACCAGAATCTGCAATTTTAACAAGATTTAACTATAAATACAATGCAAGTTCTATAGTTATTTACATATTGTATTTATTATCGGTGAAATTAATAAGGTGTATAGATTAAATCAATATTTTAATTTTTAAATTCGATATAAACCCCAAATTATTGTAAATTTTCCATTAAAAAATTATAAATATAAAATTGAAGTAGTTTAAACATAGGAATGGATATAAACAAGCTTTCTTGTGATTTATCTATAAATATGTAGCAAGTTGTATAGTTATTTACATATTGTATTTATTATCGGTGAATTTAATAAGAACTAAGCTTAGGTGTATAGAATAAATCAATACTTTAATTTTTACCATTCAATATGAACCCCAATTAATTGTAATTTTTGCATTAAAAAATTATAAATATAAAGTTTAAACACCGGAATGGATATACAAAGGGCTGTAAAAATATTTTTTGAATCAATAACTACTTAAAATTAAAATATACTCAATAAATAACTATCTGGCTACATTATTTATATATTTTACTTTAAATCAAATAAGCATTTAGCAACGAATGTTAAACAACGTGTCTACTGTCTACGAATTATGTATGAAGCAATTAATACTATAAATGTTGTTATGTTTTCTAAATAATATTAAATAAGGGGGTTCTTAACTAAAAACTAAGAAAATATTAAAAGGAAAGTTTTTGATAGTATAAGATTATTATCGCGTATATTGTATTGACATCTGTGATACAGTGAAAAAGTTTGGCTCGATCGATAAGGCAGCGAACTGTTTGACGTGTCAAGTGAAATGTCAGTGAAAATCATATTATTGTCCTGTCAGGTGACTCTGTTATTATCGCATTGATTGCAAGGACGCGTGTTCTGCTTGTAGGACTTCCTTCCGTATTAATAATCAGATTGATCTCTTGGAGAATATGTGAAGGTTTACAAATTATCATCAACACCATCACTGATTTGTCAGAACAAACATTTCCATATATCAGTGTGTATTTAATTTATGTACAATATTATATCTACAATGTTATGCTAATTGAATTCACTTTCAGACTTTAATATGTTCGGAATCGCCTGAAAATCAGGATGTTCCGCAGCAGAAGTTGGTTTGCCGGAGGATGGGGTCGACCTAAAAATCCCCATTCTCCGGAGCATCTCAAATATCTCTACAATGTCCTAGCGAGAAATCAGACAGTGTCGGAACACAACAGAGGACTGCTGGTCGAGTCGCTCCGTTCCATTGCAGAAATTCTCATCTGGGGCGATCAAAATGATAGCTCCGTCTTCGAGTAAGCGCATTTATTATAATCTTTCATTATATCACTTCATATTAAAACAATTATTTCTTTTAACAGTTTCTTCCTGGAGAAAAATATGCTCTCTTTCTTCCTTCGAATAATGCGTCAAAGAAGCGGAGGCTCTTCTTTTGTTTGCGTTCAGTTGTTGCAAACATTGAATATATTATTTGAAAATATTCGTAATGAAACATCATTATGTAAGTATAGTTTTATCAGTTGACATTTTTATTGCTCAATCGGTCTGCATTAATACATTTTAATTGATAGTGTTTACTCAATACACATTTTTATGTTTAAATTAAACTCAATTATACAAAATGTGTCTGATAATATTTATTTAAAAAAAAATCACAAATAATTGTTCACTCTATTTTTTTTTAGATTATTTGCTCAGCAATAATCATGTGAATTCAATAATTGTTCACAAATTCGATTTCTCCGATGAGGAAGTCATGGCGTATTATATTTCCTTTTTGAAAACGTTGAGTTTTAAATTGAACGGCCACACAATTCACTTCTTTTATAACGAAGTAAGTATTTTTGTTCTCGATATAATTTTTAGGATGTAGTGTTAATTTATCTATTTTTAGCATACAAATGATTTTCCCCTTTACACCGAGGCGATAAAATTTTTCAATCATAGAGAATCCATGGTTAGAATTGCTGTGCGCACATTAACTCTGAATGTTTACCGAGTGGAAGACGCCAGCATGCTCAAATTTATCAGAGACAAGTCAATACACATTACCGAATATTTATGATTTGCGATATTCTTTAATATTAATGAAATGTTTTGTTTTTTAGAACTGCCGCTCCTTATTTCAGCAATTTGGTGTGGTTTATTGGAAAACATATATTAGAATTAGATACTTGTGTAAGGAACGATGCAGAGTGAGTATTATTTTTCATTTACAAATATTTAAATTGTTATCAGTAATGTGCCAAAGTTAAACAAATATTGTAGTATTATACCTATCCTTTTTCCCCATGGAGTGCAATGAAGCGCTATAAAGACAGTAGTATAACACTCGATTAATAATAATTTCTTCATATGAGTGCATTAATAATAAATTAGAAAAAAATACCATAATATTCATTTGACCTTGGCACATATCTGGTTGTGATGAATTTAAATAATGTATTTCATCAATTTCAGTCATCAATCCCAACAAAAATTAGATGATTTGGTAGCTGAACATTTAGATCATCTACACTACCTTAATGATATTCTCTGTCTTAACATTCCGGATCTAAATGAAGTGCTAACGGAACACCTTCTTCATAAATTACTCATTCCATTGTACATCTACTCACTAACTAGTAATAATGCTCACCGTATAAGGCTATCGGGAAAGAAACCATTTGTCAGTATTACGGAATCCGAACAGATCCAACGTATTGAGACCATCACTAAGAATTTGGCAGCTATTTTATATCACAAAGGAATCGATCTCGGTAATCAAGATTCACCCAAAAGAGAAATCGTCGAAGATGAACCAAAACCGAGAGTGTCTTGTGTGGTTGCACTATTCTTGCTCTCGCAAGTATTTCTGATAATAACTCACGCACCGTTGGTTCACGCACTCGCATGGATTATTCTACAAGCCGATCATACTGTATTTGAAGAAGGCGCGACGAAAATTTTAGAAAACTACCTAAAAAACAAACAAACATGTATAAAATTGGGATTTTGTAAACCACAAGAATCTTTAGAGAAAGCCTTCGCCGTTACCACATCGCCTTACAGTTACGATGATCATAATAGCGATCCAAAAACTCGTACAGATAGTTTCAACGAACAAGCATCCTTCGATATGGATCCTGATTTGATATTAAACTCGGAGCCGTCGACATCTCAAAACAGTGAGGCTTCGGAATCTAGAAGGAATTCCTGTGACGATATATTAAGTTCCGAGGATGTTTTAAACAGAATGGCAAAAGAGTATCGCATATCGATAAATGAAAACATTGACTCTTCAACATCAATGCATAATCTCCAAGAAAATCAATTTAATATTACCGATGAGGAAAAAGAAAAACTCGGATTATCGACGACGACTACACCAACCGTAGAAACCAAAGGCTTCACAGTCGTTGAAGAAAAACGTCATATGATTATGGAGACCAAGCCATTCCTCGAAACCATATTGAAGTCTTTAGACTGCTCGGAAAATGATTACATCGCCTTGTTCGCTCTCTGCCTGCTGTATGCATTAATCAACAATAAAGGTATTTATATTTCTTTCATATCCAATACAATTTCAAAATTTATATTAAGTAATTGGTTTTTATTCTCTGCTTTCTTATATTTGGAGATGGTGAGTGAATTGTAATTTTATTTTATACATTTTACATAGTATTTATTTTTTTAAGGTCTAAGTCATGACTTGTTAGATGTTATATTGATGCCATGTGTGAAATCCGAGTCTCCTCCCAATACGGAATCTCAAACAAAGAGGTCGTTATCAGCGGTGCCTATGTACAGTGAAACCTTAGTTGATAAGTTAATAAGTATAGTACAACTGAGCTGCCAGCCATGTATGAATTGATAAAACATTTTATAATATTATGACATGAAATTAAATTTAATTTAAATATTGTAGCTAGTAGGATTCGACTAGTGAGTCTGGAGCTTTCATTAAAATTGCTATCGCAGACTGCCGGTGGTGTCGGACATCACCCTTGTCGGCCTGAAAGTAGTTCATCGGGGCTAACGGCTGCGGAAAGAAGATACAGGGCGGTGGACGTGGCTCGACAGCAAGCCGCGGCTCTCGTCATAAACTTTTACAAGTCTGAAGAGTTGTTTTTAGACATGTTCGAAGACGAGTCAGTACTTAATACAATTATGCAATTTTGAAATCCCATATTTATATTGTATTTTTGTTTAGATATTATGAAATGTCGAAACGTCCACTGAATGTAGAATGGCTGTGCATGGATGCTGCTATTTTACTTCCGCCGACTGGAACTCCGATGACTGGAATAGCGTTTACCAAGAGATTACCTTGTGGTGAAGTGAGTGTACAAAGAGTTATATTTTGATAATTTGTACTCGCTGGCTGCAGCGAAAGATTTTTTGAAATCAGTTGAACCAATCAGAGATTTTACATATTTTAACATTATATTAAAGTGTATTAAGGCGAAATAAATCTGAAAAAAATGAATTAACCTCGATACACCAATCATCTCAGGCAGGACTCCCTGTATGTATAGTAAATATCCAACTTAAGACATTCTCAAAGGCCAAAAGGATAAGAAATTGTTCTTTTGCTCTACAAACATGAAAAACAAAGAGTAAGATGCATTTCTGGTTAGATTTTAAATTGACTTGATGAGTACTTTTCAAATCTAAGCTTGCTCAGAGGTGATTGTATAGTAAATATCCAACTATAGACATGCCCAAAGGACTTAGCAAGTTATATTGCCTCTGAGCAAAGTTTAAAATATTGCCCTTTTGCTCTACAAACATAAGAAATAAAGAGTAAGATTTAATTTTGAACCATTTCAGAAGATGCCTTGAATATAGAATACTATACAAAATTCATTGTTTTTATGTTTGTGTTTTACCTTTTTTTAGGTGGAAAGAGCAAGACGAGCTATCAGAGGCTACTATTTGATTAGAGATTTATTCCTCATGTTGAATAATGAGACTGACGCTCATTTACCGCTTACAAACCCAATATCCTATGTTCAAATAGGAAATGTGTTGGATCTAAGTACGTAAAAACATATTTATAATAATTATACAATTGTTTTGTTAAAATATTTAATTTTTCAGATAATTCCGATTTGATTGCTTGTACGATTGTATTAAAAGACGGAACAAAATCACGCCGTTTCATGGTGATTGATTCAATCCAAATCATACTAGTTGAACCGGAGCAGAAACGGCTCGGATGGGGTGTTTCGAAACTCGTTGGAAATCTTCAGGACTTGGAGGTATGTGTGTTGAAAATTGGTTGAATACTTAATGTTGATAATTTTTTATAGGTCACCGGCGACAAAGATGATTCGAGATGTCTCCATTTAACCATTTACAAACCACCTTCTTCGTCTGGTGGAAGCAGCGGCCGTATTCCTCTACTACAAGCTAAATTTGTATTCGATGATCACATAAGATGTATGGCTGCCAAACAAAGATTAACCAAGGTATGTCCACTTTAATTTGTTGAATAAAAAATGTATTTTACTTATAACAACGGTTGGGGAACCAGGGTAAATTACTTTTTGGGGGTTTATTTGTACAACCTCCGTCAAACTCTCAAACTCGTCTGCTTGGCCTGCGATAGTGATATTTATCATCTACATGTCTGGCTTTCTAATATCAGTGGTGTCAGGTTAATAAGATATTTTTTTTCTTTAATTTGCTTATTTTGAAAAACAAAGAACAGTAATTCGGAGACTGTATTGATTGAATTTGCTCTAACATAAAAAAAATCTCAATTTAGAAATTATTGTAACAAACATGAAGCAACATAAATTATAAAAACCTGAAAAGGCGACAGTTTTCAATTAAATTATTTTTGTTCCAATATGAGAATTTTATTTATGTGCTTCTGATATTATCTTCCTGCAATATTTTTTAATCAACTTCAATTTAAATTTACATTCATTGTCTCCTTTTCTAATAACTGGTTAAAAAAAAACCTGACCGCTGTTATATAAAATAAATGAGATTTCATTTCATAAACTTTACCTTGTTTTGTGAAGAACACTGTGATTAATTATAATATAACCTTTATTTATGCTGTACAAATTTCAACACATTCATAAAACAAGTTATACTGACATTGATTTAATATACTTTTTATTGTATTGTTAAAACGTTTCAGGGTAAACAAAAAGCTCGCTATAAGAAAATGCAACAGATAGCGCGTCTTTTAGAACTGTCTTCAGGTTCCGTCGTTACCGTGAAAGATGGCTCGAGTACTCATACCCCTGGTAGAACTGTCCGCGAACACCGTCCATTATTCACAACCGGTACACGTGTACCTGGATTCGCAGCCGCTCTCCGTAAGGATGCATTACCAGGAATGGTTCCGAGAAGCCGTCATATTGAAGGAGACAGGTACATTTTTATATCAACATTATATCTTTTTGTGCGTAAGATGTAAAGATATTTTTTAATTCAAGATCGTCTAATGCTAGCGGTGAACAAAGTCCGATAAGCACGACGCCTCCAGTGCCGAGTTATGATAAAGAATCCATGGGATCCTATTTTAGCAATTCTGTCAACAGAGATCCTTCCCCAAGGTTATTTTATTAATAAATTAAATCAGTAACTGTATTTGACCGACCTTTGGGGGCTTATAAATCATTGATGCATTAAATATATTTTTAAATTGCAGACAATCCGGGTCAAAGAGTAATCATGAACCCCGCAGATCTAGTGGCTCTTCACTCGGATTCAGAAGACAAAGTCCAGCCGCAGGGGTTTTAAGAGAACAAACCAATGCACAAAGATATAGAGAAGGTGCCAGAAGCAGAGACGGGTAAATATCTATAATATGTTTTTTTTAAATCAAATGAATATGATTAAAATTATTTTACAGAAGTCGTAGTTCCCGAGATAGCTCACCACGGATGCCCAGACCTCGGTCCGAAGAAATCCCGATGGAGCCACTATCCACTACACCTGACAAAGCAATCCCTCCAAGTACACATAGTCAATTGGTAAGCATTTATAATATTCAGATAAACGAAACCTTATAGAAAATAAGAGCCGCCTTGTGGCCCAGTGGTTAGTGTAACGGATTCGTAAGTGAAGACTCCCGGGCTCGATTCACGGCACCGGAGTCACTTGGTAGATCTAGCTTAGCAAACTAGATCTTAAGTACTCATTGCTGTGTGGTGGCCTGGGAAACCATCTCTACTATATTCTCCCGTAAAGGCCAACCCCTTATAAAGGGACTCCCGTCATAGGGAAGGCGTCACGATATTTATTTTAGAAAATAACTCAGTACTCATAAGAACATATTTCAAGGTGTTTAAAATATTAAATGTATATATTTTGTTCATCCTTAAAAGATATCCATTTTTTATAATTAATTTATTGATAAAATTGAGTTTTTAAATTACGCGCATTTAACATATCAATTTACTTCCGTGCCTTAATAATTTATTAATTATTTATGGAAGAATATTTATTTATTTGTATGTACAATTTGTTTATACATCAAGAATATAGTAAAATATTGAAATTACTGCTCATGAAGGTTATAATATTTTTTTATAATTAGACTTTTATTTGTTGATAAAATGGTGTTTTTAAATTGCATGCACATTCAACATTATTTCCGTACCTTAATAATGTATGGAAGAATAAATATCGCTTATGCAAATATTACATTTTATTGATCTGTTGCTTTTCAATTTTCATAAAATTGATTGAGTGATAGCAAAAAAATTATTTTATTTGAAATAGGTCAATGTTGATTTTGTGGTTATGGAACTGAATGGTTAGATTATTTTAATTTTTTTGTACATGTATGGAAAATGATTCATCATAAATTACTAATTGTACTGAGAATAAAATATTTTTTATCCGGAATCAAGAGCACTAATTACAAAGCGTCTTTTTTATGTAATCCAGGTTCTAAGCCGACCGCACGCCCCTCAGATGTTATCTAACGAACCTGATCTTCTAAAATCGTGCACACCAGAATGCAGCATCTCCAACGCCAAGCCGACTCCGAGCACATTCAAATCGGTGGAGACTTCATTCATATCTCAAGAAGAAGCTATCGAGATCAAATCCAAAAAGAAAGGTTCCATCGAAACAATTTGACGAACCGAGTGAGCTAAATTGATATTTATAACTAATTTATTATTGTAATGTAAGAAATGTCCGTGTTGTCATATCAATACTCATGTTTTAACGTATGACGTGATTTATTTTTATGAAATTGTTAAATCAACTGCTGAAATATATATAATACATGCATACATTAAAAACTACTCTTTTCTTTTTTACATAATAAAAAGCTCCAAATACCAACATTTATTTTTATTATAATTATTCATCAGTCGTGCGACTGTGGAAAATACAGACATGACCGAACGTAATTCGGCGAGAAGTAGTTTTACATTTACTGAAAATAGTTTCACAAAATATACAAATTATTTCATAATTTATTTTGTATTTACAGTAGGAATTACAAATGCACTATTTTCTATAATTAACTATAACATCCAAGGACAGTGATACATACAATTTTTTTTTTCAATATCAATTGAAAATATTACATAAAACACAATCGTAATTTTACACCATGCATATTATTAGACATCAATATGGTTTTAAAGTACAATAATGTGATAAAAACAAACAATATTTTATCAGAGACATATAAAAAGAAGCTCGAATTATTGAATTCATTAATTTCAATACGTGTGCTATAAACATCAATCAAATATGTAATAAATTCATCGTCATAAATTTATGAAATGAATTTGTTTTTAAAACTTGAAATTCATTTCGAACATTATCGTGTCACGAGTGATTGTGAATTTCTTCGTGTCGAAATAAAAAATTGGGGATTATTTTCGGCCGAGTTATTAAGATAGTCAACTTTTATTGGTGTGGGTATAACTTGACGGAAAATAAGGCATCACCGGCTGATGCTGGCTGTTGGATAATGAGATCGACTGAGACGTTCCGCACATATTTTGGTTTAGCTGCTGAGTGGGCGTGGTCAGCATGAGGGGAGCGCTGCTGGCCATTTGTTGATTCTGAGCATTTATCACCATCGTATTGTCCAACATGTTATTCGACGACTTCATTATGGACTGTTGAGTGACGGGAATTATTTGAATCTGACTAGTCGACAAAACCATCGAATTCGGCATCATCGCTTGGGATGTCAGAATGGGACGTTGCACTTGCTGTATTTCATTGCATCTCGGAGTCATTATCAACTGTTGGCCGGACTCCACCAGACCTTTTCCCAGAGCGGCAGTCGAATACACATTTCCATCCATGCATCCGCTCGCACTGAAAGGAGGACGCATCACCGCAGTTTTATATCCGGGACTGCTGTTGACTAGTAAATTAGAAGAGATCATGTCTTGGCGAATAGAAGACGGAAGGGACGCCATCACTAACTCTCCGCCAGAAGAACTGGTATTCAATAAGTGAGTTATCCTAGGTACAGATTGCTGAGTCACTAAATTCTGAGCGCCCGACGGAAGAATATTTTGACCCACCGAAGCCGAAGTCTGAGGATTTCCTCCTTGGCCGGTGAACATATTCATCAGTTTAGTAGATTTATCTAGTAAAAGATCCACAGTCCTAGTGAGATTGCTGTTTTTTTCTTCGAGCTGTTTGCATTTGTCCGTCAAATTTGCAATCTTCTCATCCATTTCGGCTTTGATTCGGAGAAGTTTTGAACAATTGGTGCAGCGAATGAGCGATTCGGAAATGAGATGAGAGCCGTCACAGAGCTGAATGGAGCCTTCCATGTCTTGATATCTAGGTCGCTTAAGTGCCCTGTGTTGATTCATTTCCATAGTGTATTCGAGCTCTTCTCTGGAATTGGAAGGTACCGGAGGCATCCACTGGTCCACGGTCATGGGTGGCGGAGGCGGAACACTGTAGGCCATGTGCGGCTGAGGCGGAAGCGGAGGCAACACGGCCGAACCATAGTGCATGTCCATGACTTGGCCTGTCGGAGTCGCCTCCACCTCGGTCATCTGGTGTCCTTGGTGCGTCTGTTGCACTTGATGTCCTTGCTGACTCTGGTGTCGAGCATTAAAGCGCTGCACTACGGCCGGGGGCAACTTCCCAGTTCGGTAGAACTCATCCTCCTCTTCCATGGAGCAGTGGATGAATTTACAATTGCTTCGGCTGCATTTGCCATTTTGAAAATCATGGCAAAAATTAATCTTGTCTTTTGGCAAGTTTCCCTCTAGAGAATGGGTGAAACGACACATTGGCCTCACACAGGAGTTCCTCAAGTAGTCTCGGCAAATGAGACTTTCTCGAGATTGAGCCTGGGACTGGGACAACGAGGGATCACACTCGGGGTAAGCTGGGATTTCAGGGGGCGGCTGCGGGATTGGCGGGGCGGGGGGCGGAGGAGGAGGGGGCGGGGCTTGGCACATGAATGACATCATGCCAGAGTTGGAGACCACTGATAACAGCTCCTCCTTCTTATCAGACCGGTCTTCTGTGACCATCTTCATGTGGAACAGGTGGGCGTGGCTTGTGGCGCTGGAGCTCGAGCTGGAGGAGGACCTGCTGCTTTCAGGACACTGAGGACAAGACAGACTACATGAGATTACAAGCACAGCAAGCTGACAACAGCTGTTTGTGTTTTGACATGGCGCCGAGAGAGAGAGAGAGAGAGAGAGAGACTAAGAGTAGTGTGTGCTGATAGTGATAGTGACAGTAATGGATGATTATGAAGAGTTATTAGTGCAGTGCGGTGTCAGCTTAGTGGACAAGACTATCCTTACAGACATTGTACACTGCACCGGGTGAAGGCGGCTGACAGTGATAACAGTAATAACAGTAACAGGGGACTTGCGAGTACTGACCACTGACCACTGACCACTGAATTACAAAGTTACAGATCCAAAGAAGTGCAGCGTCCAGCAAGTACAAAGTCTCACCTGCAGACTTCAGTACTCGAACCTGCAACTGCATAAACAACACCCTAGTTTGCACTTTTACTTCAGTGTTGCCACCCACAATCTTCATCCACCGATTACATTCAAAATTATATTTAAATACAAGGAAAATACATATACAATCCACCAAATTATACTTAAATTTATATTAAATACCTACTTATTTTTCATGTTTTCAACTACAATAACTTTTAACAAATCTTCACAAAAATACAAAAATGCTAAAAAAAACATCTTATTTTATTAAATTGTATTCCAACAGTCATAAATACTCATTAAAACCATATTTTGCATCTGATTTATCGAGACTTGTGAGGCAGAAGAAAATTTGTTAAATAACCATTCCCGCGACTTTTTGAATCAACAATTTTCCTTACCTACCTATTGGCTTCTTGTTCAATAATAATAAAGTGAACAATCGTCCCCCTTTTTGATGATTACCCTCCTTTTTAACTAGCAAATTAATCATTTTCTACCATTAGTATAAAAAAAAATGTTTTCGTTCATATGAAGATTAATCTCTAATACACTTCTATGAAAATCGATTCCTAAACTGTTTTTATAGTTCATTCTCCATTTTCTACGAAAAAATTTAGTCACCCAATAATATTTTATTTTGCAATTACCGTACTTGACAAAAAGATTGTCTTGCAAAATAATCACAATTTGTAAAAAATATGCTCACTTTTAATGTTAAGTGCATTTTTATTTTGGCAAAAATCACAATTCAATGATAAAATCACCCACTGTTATTGTTAATTAAATCACTATTTTTAAAAGAAATAAAGTTATTATTTTGTTAAGTATGGTAAATCATTTTTGATTATAGCAAAATATATTAACCACTGCAAATAAACTTTTCAAAACACTATCAAAACATTATAAATCATGATAAACAGTACTTGAACATTGCCCCGATTTTTTTTTATAGTCTGAAATTATTTTTACTATGATAAATACATTTAAAAAATATGTTTTTTCTTGCATATCAAATACCTTCAACATATAAAACAAAAAAAAAAGAATAATCTGATAAAATTCATTTTATTGTAGTTTGTGGTTGAAAAAAACCAGTTTGATTTAAGGCAGTTTGTAGTTTCATTATAACATGGTTGATTACATTATTTTCATACTATACACATTTTTAACTATACTGTATTTTGAATACTGTGAAGTCACTGCATGAATACAGTTGTAATTTTTAACAATTGATTTAATATAGAAAATAAGTCATAATTGTACTAATGGAATATTTACAAATTGGCTAAAACTTATAAATACAGACGAGACACAGCCTATTTTGGATATTTCACTCGGTTATATAAATTCGAGTCCTTCATACTTCGTGTTTTCAACTAATGTTTCCTCCATGATCATTTCCCCGTTGATGCGGAATACCATAATGTAAGTGGCGGTCGAGCCGTGATATTCAGTAGTTCGCAGCGCAACTATGACTTCATCATTTGTGCCGGGTAAAAATTTGAATGAAGAAAACCCATGTGTAGGAATTGGATTGCCGATCTAAAAATAGAGTACATTACAAGTGTTTCTTTTGAATAAATATTAGAACAGCTGGAATCCAACCTTGACAACGTCGATGCTTGAAAACTCCGAATTAGCAGTGATTAAATAATTGCACCCTTTGACTTCATCTTTAGTCTCATTGTAAGCTTCAAATGAACATCGCCTTGGTAGAAAAGCCCATCTATTTAAATGGTCAGACCACGCCCCCGACTCATGTATCATATACCCCGGCCACTCAATTCCTATGGCACTTCGTATAGCTTTGAATTTTGAAATCCAATCTTCGTGACGAACCTGAAATATTATAAATGAAAATGTGAAAATAATATTTTGCATTTCTTAATCACTAGATAAGCAATGCATACAGCAATATTGTACATATTTATATTTATACAGTAAAAACACCTCATTTACAAGGTTCAATATTCCTGAAATGCTCATATATGCAGCTGACAAAAATTATTTATTTGAATGGAATTAAGATAAAATTTATGGTAACAAAAACATCATGACAATACAAAAAAAGTTATTATATATCAGAAGCTCATTTATATGGATATTTATTTTTGCCAAACCTTCATATATGTTTTCACAAAAATATTATAATAAACAAACATCTCTTTTTAATTTGTAGACACGTTTTTGTATCAATGACTCATCAAATTCTAATTGTGAAGACTCACCTCTCCATGCATGTTGATGGTTTTCACCCACATTGGATCATAGCTTTCAAATTGTCCTCCTGCAGTTGTCCATTCTTTCCCCATTGAGCCAACGTATAAAATTTCATTTTTAACAGTGGCCCATTCTGATTTAAACCCTTTGGTAGATTTGCCATTCCCATCAACAAGCACCACCCACGGAATAACCTTGTCATTTAATATCTCATACACCTAAAATGATTTAAAAAAAAGATATGTTCTTTTAAAAGTGTATTTGGTATAATCAATGTATGTATTTAAATTTACCATTCCTGATCTATCGTCAAAGGTGAGAAGTCTTCCATCGTAGACCATTAGCTCGGACAGCTCCATCCCCCGGCCCTTGAGTGCATAAGCCGAGGAGAGGGTGAGAGGAGGAGCCGTGTCCCAGGTGATAACGGCGGTGTTCTTGTCCTTGCTGTAGCTGAGGTATCCTTTCTTCAAGTAGCTCTTCCAAGACTTGGAGTCCTCGGCCTTGGAGGCAGTGTCCAGGTCAGCGACTATGCCGATCCTGTAGGAGACCATGCCGGCCGAGGAGAGCGCCGCGGTCAGAGGATAGCTATGGTTGTACTTGTGGTTATAGTTGTAGTTATAGTTATAGTTATGGTTGTAGTGGTCCTTGCCCGTCCTCCAGAGGAGCGCAGCAGGCTTGGTCCAGTAGAGCAGCAGCAGCAGCAGCGCGCCTCCGCAGGTGACGGCGCCCACAAAGTGCAGCTGCCTGTTCCTGCCGGTCCTGGTGACTCTGTAAGCAGGTCCTCTCCTCAAGGCCGTCCTCCACTCCCTGAGTACTCCGCCCTCCTCGGCCATGGTACTGCCGCCCCAGTCTGCCATGTCTCTGATGCTGACTCCTGACTCCTGACTCCTCACTGGTCACCTGGTCACCGGATGTTCTTGAACGACTCTTTCCATTTTCTTAAACTAACTTTTGACGTTGACAGCTGCCAAAGTGACACATGGCAAAATGCGCTAAAGACATCTATCGACGAATAGCTTATTTACTATATAAAAAAAACCGCCATATTTAAAACACAAAAATATCTTGTTTTGATAATTTATATTTTCGTAATTAAAACACTAATACAAGAATATGGGTAATATAATATATATATATATATATATATATATATATATATATATATATATATATATATATATATATATATGTATATATATATATATATATATATATATATATATATATATATATATATATATATATATATATATATATATATATATATATATATATATATATATATATATTTATTGTGATTATCCAATTAATTTACCTAAGTAGGTACAATTCCTCAATAAAAAGGGACGGATTGTGAAAATTGGCATTCACTATCATTAATAATTAATATTTTTGATATTATACGTTGATATTATCTTTAATATTTGTATTGTAAATTGCTCTGAAATTTAAACTGAAATTATCAGGATATAATGATAGTCTTTGCATTACATGAAAATCAATTATTGCTTCCGAATTACATAAAACCATGAAATAAAATAGATAATTAAATATAACAAAGCAGATATGAAGTACTGTCTCAACTAATTATATTTTTATTCATAATGGAGTATTGGGTAATGTAAGAGAATTTGAAATCTACTACCTATATTATCTTAGTCAGGGTCTTTCTTATTTTCCTTATTGCATTGCTAGCTTTTGCATTATGTAATACAATATTATTGAAAAAATATAAAAACACTATTAATATTTCTACCAATAGATAGTCACAATAACAAAAATGAATTCGATTAATGAAGACTCCCACTCTCATCAGGTGTACTGCATACTAATCGATAATTCACCCCAGTCCTACCCTAACGCGCCATGCGGTAATGCGTCCGCTTTATAAAGGAAAATATACTAGATTTCCATTGAAAACACCAGTCCTCTTCAAATGCTAATCAACCACAGTCACAATGGGAGGCGAGGAGCCGAGCTGGATGAAGGCCAAGAGGGGCATTCGTCTCCTAATCATGGACCAGAACAACGAGGCGGAAAAACTCTTCAACGAAAGCCCCAAAACCATACAGATGACCGCAGGAATATGCTACCTCACTTTTATGGTATCTGAATTATATTATTCACTACAAATCATTCAATAATGCATCATTTGTTTCGATAATCAAATCCAAATATAAATTGTAAACAATGTATTTATTGAAAGCAATATCTTACAGTATATAGCCTTCCAAAAACAAATATCCTTTGCATTAAAACACAACAAATATGTAAAATCAATGAGTTATTAACACAAAAACGTATCTACAAATTGACACTTTACAAAGAGAGAATAAAATATGTATTTTTTTTCATTATAATATACAGAGTGGACTTGAATTAACTGAGAATATTTGAAGTGAAGTTAAATGTTTAAAAAATATGTTTATAATATAAATTACGTATTTAAGCACGCGATAGTCATTACTGAGTACTTCACAGAAAAAGATTCCAAGATGATGGCCGAAATTCCATTCCAAAAGCACTATTCATATTTGTAATTTTCATAATAAATTTTTCGTACAAACTAATATTTTTTACTGGTATTTATAAATAAAAAAATGAAAATATTTCGTGCTTTTTGAATCGAGTTTGGTCCGCCATCTTGTAATCAGCTGTTTCTGTGAAGTACGCAGTAGTGGATGTAGTGTGTGTATTATATCTGTTAAATAAATTTAAAGCAATTTTGTAAATTATTTTTTAATTTTTTTTATACCCCTCTAAAATATTCTCAATTAGTTCAAGTCCACTCTGTATTATTTAATATTTTGGTGCAAATATATAAGTTTTGATTTTATTATAATACTACCATAAGTTTTCTGATATTGGTACAACTTGGGTTACAATTAGTTAATCTTTTTTTTATACAGAATGCTTTGATGTGCTTCGACGACAAGAAGGTGACGGAAGCCCTGACCAATATTAAAGAAATTGAAGATCAATGTTCAACACATATTGGATGGATGAAGACCTTCAAGAGCAGAATGTTTACACCCAATGAATCCGTCGAGAAAAGGTTCGAACAGGCCTTGGAAGAAAAAATTGTACTTGCAGATTCATTAGTCTGTCAATCATTTTTAAATTTCCTACACAACGACTTCACTTCATACATGAAAGGTGGATGGACTTTAAGAAAAGCGTGGAAAATTTATCAATGTACGTATGAACAACTGTTCAATATTCATGGAAAAATGTTTGTCGATAAAGGTAAATATTTTAATATTTTGTTCGGTGTAAAGATAAAAATCCTTAATATATTTTTAGCAAGTTCTTCAGATCAAAATAGCACATCTTCAAAAAGTGGAGCTTCCAGTGTGTCTTCAGAAAATAAAGTACAAAATAACTTTTATTCGTGTCCCAGTAAAACCTTTGCTGGATTTTCATCGTTCGAAGATAACAATGATGAAAATGATTCCGAAGAAGAAAACAAATACAGCTCACAACACAGTTTATCCGTCCAAAAGGAAACGAATCGTCCTGATGCCAATTGCAATTTTGCTCATCATAAAGTTAATAACCGCAGTGCCATGAGAAAGTCTATATCTTTGTTCTCCTCTTTAAATACATTAGGCAGTGCAATACTGGAAGGAGCTTCTTCTCTAATCGGCTTAAACAGGGAAAATCAAGATTGTGAATGGTATATCTAATTTATAAGTAAATTTAAATACTAATTCATAATGAACTGTATTGTTTTAGTTGGGAAAACTTGGAACCGGATACAGTTCTTCGTTTGATGTCAGCTGTTTGTTTTGGCTATGGAGTTTTTCAAATGGGAGTTTCCTTGGCCCCTCCCAGCATCCTCAGAATGGCAAATATGTTGGGCTTTGAAGGTGATATTGAAGCAGCCGTCCGAAGTTTAAATTATTGCCGGAAGGGTAATGATATGAGAGCCCCTTTGGCATCGTAAGTCCGACATAATAATAACTATCAATATAACACTTACATTAACTCTTTATTCATCTCACAGGTTAGCTTTATTA
Source organism: Agraylea sexmaculata (assembly GCA_022606485.1). Classification (NCBI taxonomy): domain Eukaryota; kingdom Metazoa; phylum Arthropoda; class Insecta; order Trichoptera; family Hydroptilidae; genus Agraylea; species Agraylea sexmaculata. The sequence continues at coordinate 39,419 of JAGTTH010002233.1, forward strand.
TGGTACCACACAATAATCAATCCATTTCTCAATTTAGATGGGACTGTTACAAATATCGGCATAGAAGAAGCTGAGAAAATATTGAGAGAGGATGTTGAATATGAAAACTCTGCCTTATTTTTATTTTTTAGAGGAAGAATCGAAAGACTCAAGGTAATTTGAAAACAATATTTGGTGTTTGGTTTTAATAATGATTTAAAACTTATTTCAGCCAAATATTCCAGCCGCAATCAAAGCTTATGAAATGTCTGTCAAGAATGCATCTCTTGCAGATGTCAAATTATTGGGTATATTTTAAAACTCCATAGATTGTGATGATAAAATATATGTTGTTGAATCATTCATTCAGGTCTTCATGAAGTTGCATGGTGTTATTTGTTAACTCTGGATTATAAACAAGCACATGTGTCATTTTTAAGACTGCGACAACAGAGCAAATGGTCGAGAAGTTTTTATGCTTATCTCACAACTATAACAGCCGGTGCCGACAAGTGCTTTTTGAAAGTTTTGTCCGGCAAAGCAGAAATTAAGCACTTTTTTGAAAAGTCTTGTAATAAGGTAATAATAATAAAAACATATATATATTTGGTTATATGTTTATTTGTTGTATTTTTAGAGTGCTCAAATTGAGAAGTATATACAGAGAAGAGTGGAAAATCTACCTCGCAAAAGTGATATAGATAAAGATTGGGTTAACGATTGTATATATTGGCAATTGTGTTGTTTTGAAATGTTATATTTGTGGAATACATTTCCGAGCTGCTCTTCCGAACATTTGTTGGATATTGTAAAAAGTGAGTATATTGCAATAATATACAAAATTTCATGTTTTAATTTGTTTATTTTATTTTAGCTTGTACACCGGAAGGAGAAGCAAAACATTTACAGTATGAACCGTTTGAAGGTATCGGTTGGCTGATGCAAGGGGCAGCTTTGGTAGTTTTGGGCAACCGTCTTTCGAACAGTGTCCAAAATGGTAACTCGACGTATAATGAAGCCGCTTCATATGTGAAAAGTGCGACTAAAGCCTTTAAAATGTGCCTCGACGTTAGGAAGAAGAGTGTTGATCATATTCACATATCTGCCTTTGCTCAGTATGAATTAGCAATACTTTTATTGAAAGATGACAATGTTAGTAAGCAAAATACTCTAAATATACAACAATTGATTATTAAACCATCATTTCAGACTCGTCCGGAAGGTAAAAATTTACTCACAAAAATACCACTGCAATACAGGGATTATGATTTTGAGAATAGGTTGAGTGCAAGAGTTAGCGCTACATTAAGAAAAATTGAAAAGTTTGAATCGCAGCAAAGAAAAAATGAAGGAGTTCACTAATAACCGAAAAAAATGTTTGTGTTTTGAGAAAATATTTTGTTTATTAATGATGTAGAAAAACACACAACTGTTTTAAATAGTCCAGTAGAAGTCACACTGTGCCTAAAATGTATGCAGATTAGTTATTATTAATTATTTTCCCCAAATACCATATTTTGAATATACATTTTTCAATGTCTTACTCAATAGACAAGACAATAGATCAACAATTTAATTGCAAATAACAAACAATATAGATGTTATATTTTCATACACTGAATATATTATTTGAATTCAATAAATAAATGTGTGATTGTATATACAAAATATGTTTTGATCCATTATAATGGGATTATATTGTGAAGCAAAGTTCCGTGAACCCTGAGCCTATACACGCAAGTATAAGCTGTATTACCCCAGTTTGATTCAACAACAAATTTTATAATATTGAACGGTTGGTTTGTGTCATCCATTTTGAAAAACTGAAGCGGCCATCCGTCTTTTTCATATTCATAGCTGCCGAGTAAATATCCACCGTCATCATCTTTACTCTTGAGACCCTATATTAAAATCATAATATATTATTGAATATTACAATGTGTATTGGGATACTTACATAAATTTTGAATTCTCGCGGAGCCGATGAAATTTCTTTAGTCGGTGAAATACTTGCTGGTATGTGTTCTATGGAAACTTCAGAAATGTATACAAATCCTAACAATTGTATCACAACCTCACCCTCTTGACCCTGGAATGCCCAACACTGACCCGGACCCATGTTTGCCTAAACAATATATCATTAATTAATCACATATGAATTTAAAAATCCAAATAAATATATTACTTGTATTAATGGTCTAGCACTTTCAATAGGACTGCATATTAGTGTGGAAATGTGCGACCAAAGCCAGGATACAGGATTGGAGGGCATTTTGTGGAAGGGAATTGTGAAACCAGTGTGTAAAATTTTCCCCCCTATTAATCCAATAACAAACAAATTAAACTATTCTGCTATCGTACTGTTTTTTAGGTAATAATTTAAATTATAATCAACATACCGAGAGATTCCAAAGCAAAATCACTTTGGGATGTTTTATCGGCATCGTAGTTCATTAAATATTTTTTCACATGCTCTTCAATACTCTTTACCAATTCAGACTTTTGCAAAGATGGCGGATCCATTGAGAAATCAAAATTCAAAATTAATTTATCCTGTGTTTCTGCAACTTGTTTATCCTTAAATTTGTAATAAATTATTAATATTTAAAATGATGCACATAATGCTCATTGCTTACATTTTTTAAATACAAATTTATTTCTTGTAGTTTTTCAGTGACTTTCATGTTATTGTATATTAGATAAAATAATCCAAGTGCAAGAATCATGATCAAAATTGACTGGAGGTAAAGCTTTTTTTTATATCTTTCTCTCAGCAGGTCAATATTATTCTGGTTTTGAACTACTGCTTCTAATGATACCGAAGAAGGTCTCATTTTCACTACTGTCTGAGGCTTCTCTGTTACTGATTGATAATTGAATGTCTCATTCGCATAGTCAGGTTTTCTGGTGTGATCATTTTTATGTTGCAGTTCATTTATAAATTTTTTTAAATCTACACTCAAAATAATAATTAAAATCAATTATCACCTAACATAAGTTGTTTGATCTACCTGATGACAAGCAAAGCTCATCTTGAACAAATGTTGTATTGGCAGATGTATTACAATTTGCAATTTTTTGTGAGCTATCAATTTTTCTTTTGGAAGATGTACTTTTAGATTTTCTATTTGGTATTACACTCCCATATTCTACAATAAACAAAACATTTCCATCGTCAAATTAGTTAATTAATAAGTAATAAATATTTTCTTACCGTTGATATCATTATTTGATGGGTACATTCTGTAATTATATCCCAAATATTGTGGTGAAACTGAATTTTCTAAAGGAATTTTATAAAATATTATTATTTAAATAAAAAGGCGTACTGTACTTGTTTCTAGAGGAAATATTTTAAACAAACCTTCATGATCCATCGTAAGTTTCTAATCAAATGACGATGACATATATTATTGTTTTTATTTTGAAAATTTTTATGTTGCCAGCACCCCTTTTTTGTATGTATGATGACGGACACACATACGTACATAATCCGCATATTTAAAGAGTGTAAAGAGGTTTCTTTAGATAATTGATGAAAATTTGGGTTTTTTTAATATTATTCTTTTGATATTTGTCTAAATTTATGGAAATTTTGAAGAAGAAAATTTATTTAAATTAACCAATTTGACTGAGTTTGGTGTTTACTGCTTAGGGATTTTATCTTTTGCGACGATGATTCGAAAAGAAAAGATGTATTTTATTTAGTAGCCGGTCTAATGACCACAATGTAATGACAACACCAATGATCTGTCAGTGAGGTTATTATGGAGGACAGGTTAAGGCAGTGTCTGTGGCTGGTGTGCGGTGGGCGTGGCCAGAGTACAGGTCCTTGTTCAGGTCCTTCAGCCAACACAAAGTCCAACAGCCAGATTCAGCTGGACAGCTTGCTCAGTCACGTGGCAGCGAGTATTCACTGTAAGCCCCCTTTTTAAATACGCAGTTTACATTTTATCTCTAAACTTATACTACCATATTACTATCATCCACCGTATGAAACGATATTCAATAAATGTATTAGATTTTTATATGTTTTAACGAGTTATATTTATTAAATTTCATGATTGCAATATTTTTCAGCACCTAATCCGACAGTGAATCTATCCAGCGTGAAAGATTTCATATTAGAACTGATCCCACAATGGAACCAGCGATCGGAAAATGTCCATCCGAGGATTACAACATTTGTATTGAAACTGATATCTACAATATCCCAAGATGAAGTATTGTTCCTTGAAATGAATAGGTGTAAAATTTATGACATCATATTTACACAATATGATTTATTAAGGGAAAATAATCCATCCATAAAATTAGCATTGGTAAACACTCTTATCTCTATATCTCAGCATGAAAAAGGTATTAACTGGATTGTAGAAAAAGACCATTGTTTACACGTTGTCAAACTATGTCAGCTAAACAGAACAATCTATTTTGAACGGGAAGGACACAAGTTCTTATCTCATTTTATTTGGCAATTAAATAAGATGAACCGTGTTAAGGAATGTGAGAAAATAGTCCAAGTGATCATGTCACCGATTCTTGAGCATCAATGGAAATCGGCGACTATTATAAACGAAGAAGAGAATTCACAGATGGAAACTGTTCTTCTTCCTGCGCTGAATGTGATGATTGAAATAATGTCAAATATAAAATACTATGGCGATTCCAACATATTATTCGATATCATGTCTAAAAACTTAAATGTGGATTGGCATCTGTGTTATTTGATTCAATTATCTCGCAGTCCATTGGTTTTGGCAGCACTTTCCAAACTTTACTTTTTATGCAGAATTTCTAAAATCAACATGAACGCTGGCCATTTCAAAAAAGAAGACCTGACCGAAATGCGAATGATTCATGTCAATGTGATGTCCACTTTGATATCAAAACGTTACATCGAGAGCATCCTGAACTTTGCCTATTTCACATTTGTATTTCTTTGTCAAGCACGTCAAGAGTACAAGATAAACTTTATGATAGAAAAGGAGAATGAGACTGTTGAATTTACAGACCAAATAATTATATTGTGTCTATTGCCGCTGTTATCAACTATGAAAATAATCAAAAGTGAATTTATCCAGTTGTTCTCTGAAAAGTTGAACGGTATGCTATGCGAATATACTACAAGAACGGCATATTCTTACCGCCATCTTATAAAAGAGAAAAACAGTCATCAAGATATTGTCAAAGCCATACAGCGCACTGTAATGCACAAAAAATATTTATCAAAATCCCAAGCGGTGATGATATTCCAAGCGCTATATTACAAATTGCAAGATTACAATCCTCATTTTTTCGATGAGTCTGTGACTACTTATGAATTGATGAACGCTGATTCTTGGGAAGCTAAAAATTTGATATCTAATCTTATGGACTGTATTCATATTTTAATAGATGAATTTGAAATTCCTTGGAAAGACAGCGTAGAAGTGCTTTGTGTATACAATTATTGTATACGTGTTATAAACACTAATTTGGATCCAAAGGTTTGCTTTTAATCTATGCTTATTAATTAATTGCTTAACATTTATTTTAATATCATTATTTTAGTTGACGGTGAAAGCGTTCAAACTCGCTCAATTGACGATTAAAAGGTTCTTGTCCCCAAATTTAGCATTATTAGTTAACACCGCAGAAGGTTCTATAATTGGAGATATTGGGAAAAATCTTTACAATAAACTACATGATCCCATTTGGGACGTTAGAGACTCGGCATTAGAACTTTTATACATTGTTACAGATATATCGGAAATTAGTAAGATTCCCATTATTTGTTTTTTTTTATTTTAAACAATTAAAATATACTGTTGATAATTTTAGAATTTCCACCATTCCAACAACAATTAATTGAGAACGAACTACCTGAACTTGTAATGACGATTGCTACTGAAGATTCTGAATTGTATGTGAGAGCTTCCGCTTTGAAATGTATCGGAATAATGGTACGGATACAATCAATCTGGGAAAAATATTTACAGTATTTCAACCTCACTGTAAGTTTATGTCGATTATGTATTATTATTTTTAAATTATCAATTTCGTATTATTGATTTACAGAATAAAATGATGAAAGTCCTACAAGAAGAGTCTGAAGGTTTAGTTAGAAAAGAAGCCGCACTTGTCATAACTAATATTTATGAATATCAAAAATTCCCGGAAGCATCCCTAGATAATGTTTTTATGATAATGTTTCACGCTGCCGTGTACGATCTTCATTGGGAAGTACAATTAATGGCTTTGAATTTTTGGAAATTAGTCATAGCCAATCAAAAGTCCCACCAAGGAATGATTGATGGGATTTTTCCCTCGGTAACATTCTCCAAAGAAAATAGAAAAATTGTTCATTTGAACGATGTTGAAATACATAAGAGAATTAAAAAAATACTCAATGAGTTGGCATTGCGAGGTTGTTTGGGAGTTTTGATGTCTTGTATGAAAGACGATAATGATATAGAAGTAAAGGAAGGTGCGCTCACGATTATCGATGATATCAACGATTTGCTTTTTAAATATAACGTGACAGATTTGAACAGCATTAAAGATAACGATGTTCCGTCATTGAAAGCTATTTTCGATGAGACTTTTTTGAAAAACAATGCCAGTTTCTCCAACATAAGCAAACTGAGAAACAAGGCCGACATAAGGAATGAATCTAACAATATTGTCCTAAATCAAACAGAGGAACGATGCTCGGAGACTGTAATAGATTCCATTGTAAACGCTGACGATTTCAATTTGTTAGCCAATGTATATGCGAACCAACTGAAAGTCAACAGCGAAGTTTCTCCTGAAGGAGAAACATTCACATTTAAAGGGGACCACAAGTATTTATCCGATATGTTTGTCGAACCGCAGACTTTCCTACACGCAATCACAAATTCAAATTATAAAAATATCATCGAAGAAAATCGAAGATGGCAATTAAACCTCACAGATAACATAGAATCACTCTTCGACGATATAATCTCGGCCAATAAGCAATCTGATATCAATAACCTTGATTGTTATTAGCGTGTGTTATGAAAATGTACAAATATATTGATTTATTTTTTAAATTGTAATAAAAATGATTTTTTTGCTGATAAAATCCATGTAAATTATCAATGAATCAAAATGCTGATTTAAAAAATTGTTACCATTTTAGTTTCTACAAGCAAAATTATGTCGATAATTATAACAAATTTAAAAGAAGCTTTAAAGAAGTTATTTTAAAAACATTGAAAGTTTTATGGTTCTTGTGATATTTTTTAGCTTACATTCCAATGATACATATATACAGTGTGGACTTGAACCAATTGAGAATATTTTAGGGAGTTGTTGGGTTTTACAAAAATAAGTGAAAAGAACTGTGCTACAATACACACTACCGTGTACTTCACAGAAACAGCTGATTCCAAGATGGTGGATTTTTAATTAATAATATTTATTTTTGTGATACCCTACCACCCACTAAAATATTCTCAGTTTAAGTTCACCCTGTATAAATAAATATTTTTATTCAGTGCTTTTGTACTGTAAGAGGCTCAATTGTTATTATTATGAGAATAAAATAATGTATTTTTTCAAAAATGAAATTCCATATGTTTTATTTTTAAATTGTATTTATTTAAATTTCTCAGTGTAAAACGATTACATAAAACATACAGGGAATATAATATACAAATATGTAGATTAAACATACTATATTCAAATAAAAACAGGCACTTTTAATTATCACTATAAAATCAACAATAATATTTTTTTATATCTAGATATGGCACATTATACAAAAATAGCTTTGGTATTTTCAACATAATAGATTAGGTATAATGAGTATAGCGTAATAAACATTTGATAAAAAATAACAATATTCAATAATAAAAACTGAAATATTTTTCAAACGATTTGTGTACTTTATGTTTACTTTGTGCAATTTTCTAACTTTTATCACATTATAAAATAGGATTACATGTTAATGTAAATATAATTATAGTATTAATGGTAGGCTATTCAAAGATGGTCTACATGTAGTAGACATTCTACGAGAAACTCAGGAACGCATTATAAGACCTCGCGAAGCTCACGGGTACAGATTAGAGTTCCGGATGCTCCTGTACTAGCCGAGAAGCCACGCGAACGTTGAGACGATCAACGAGGGTCAAGTCGCCATGCAGCCATGATGGCTTGTGACAAATTCTTGTATATTTTGTTTAGTTTTGTTTTTTGTGGTTGCCTATATGACTTTTACTTTTGTAAAATAAAAGCCATAATACCCACACTGTCAAATCTCTTGCCTGTAATTCTAGTCTCGTCTATTATCAGAATAGTCCTGAGAACCAAAGTTTCTTTGGTTCTTTGGCGTCATGACGAACTTGTTTTGTGGTCGCCATTTGAGTCTACTTACAATCTCTCCATTGAGAGAGTGCAGAAAGCGTTCCTTAGGTCATTTTACAAAAGGCAATATGGATATTGGCCCTTCCTTTTCCCCTTTAAGTTCCTTTTAGATGCCCTAACGTAATATCGTCGGAGCTCTGATGGAACTTGTCCTTACTACGCCTATTATTTCTGGTCATCAGAGGTCAAATTACTGTGCCAGAAATACTCGAGCTTGTGGGACTATTCTGTCCTGAGAAATATACCCTAGGACGTCACCATTCCCTAATCCGTATCCCCCCTTCGCACTCCAACCACCACAAATTCAGTCCCTTTGCCAGGAGAATACACCTTTTGAATGAGTGGGATAGATTATCTATCCCCTCCCTATGTTTACGGAGAGCGTGCACATGTTCCTATTTAAATTATATTAATATCATATTTTACTTGTATCAATTTTTTATGTTTTTCTTGTTTCATAATTTTTTTTCTTTTTTTCTTCTGTTTTCATATCCCAACTGACGAGTGTTGCATTATTATCACAGCGACTTGGGATTACTCATAATTATATAATAATATTGCAGCATGATACACTAATATATAATTTGTAAAATGATTATTTAATGTGTGAAAATTCCCTGCATTATTCTAATGCTAATATTTTATGTCGGAGAAAAAAAATCAAATATGTATACAACATAAAAATCACACTATAGATTATTAATTCATAGAAGTTGTGATCGGAGATTCCAAATTATCTTATTTTTTATAAAAAATATATTATTTCTTAATTATGATTATGTGAATCATTCATTTGAGGCCCATTGTGTGAGTTACCCGTTCGTAAATGGTCCACGCCATGGCAGCCATTAGGGTGCGCCTCAGCATTCTAGGCACTATTCCTTGGAAGTATCCCATCATTCCGTGCGTTTGATGGATGTAAATTGCAGCACTCAGAATATTTGGAAACTTATTCGGGTACAGTTGCATTCTGGTCTTGATTACGTCGGCGGGATTTGTCACGACGGAGGCCAATACTCCGGCTGTTATGCCGCAGGAAAAGTGTACGAGATTTGTTTGAGTTGGATTCTTCACCCAATCTATAAATAAGTCTTTATTGATTATTATAGAGAAACATGTTATTTAATTTTAATGGGTTTTAAAAAATTCATAGAAGTGACTTATTAATATTAGAGAAAATCAGAATGATGGATTATTTCAATTTTTTGATAATAAAATATTATAAATATCAAGATGGAATCAAATATAAAATTACACTTGGTTTTATTATGTTAGGTGTAGTATATTTAATTATTATGGATATACTTTATCACTTCTGTAAACATTTTAAAACCCTTGCGTATTGCTGGGTTTAATTTATTACCTTCAGGAATCACTTTTTTACTTTGAGTGTAAAACATAAGATATAATCCAGAAAATGGAGCATCTCTTGCTAGCGTCGGTCCGAGACCGCAATATAAACCACGAGGTCCCTCTTTTCTCCAGATGTCGCGAAGAGCACCCAAAACACTGTTGTATCCAAACATACCAGATTCAAATCTACAAATAATAAGCACATAGAATTGTAACAGTGTATTGGATGTTTAATTTAATTATATGTTGATCTTTTACCTAGTTTTCACAACGGTGAATGGAATGAGAACAACACCGCTCATGGATCGAGCGACAACTCCAACGCTGACTGCTTGCAAAGGTCCAAGCTGCTTACCGTCATTTTGAGCAATCACATAATCTTTCAGCCAATGCAATGAAGAAAAGTACAAACCAACTCCCGGCACACAACGGGTAATAGACTGTATACAAAAAAAATAAAAGTTTGAAATACTTTCAGACAATTATGCAAAATGAAAACAATGCTACAGTCAAATTCCAATAACCTGAGGTGATGAATAATACATTTACTATCATGTGACGAAATGCGTCGTGCACTCACTTCTTTTATATTCAGGACAGTATAAATGAATAATTTTAAATAGTACTTACAGGTATCATGCCACGCCATAATCCAGAGAAGTGATCTTGACGTATGATATTTGTGAAGATGTTAATCATTCCAGGCTGTGTCCTTCCACTGCAATCACAAATAATATTTATTATTAATATGATAAGTGAACATGCAGTATAGATTGTATAACAAATTTTATTGAATATTATAAAAAACTTACTCGACATTAGATTGGACAGAAGCTGCACTCTGCAGCCTGGTCTTAACGAGATCTAGTGGTTGAAATAAAATTGTGCTGAATGTGCCAGAGAAAGATCCGGCCAAGAACGCCTTGAGTACTGGATGAAACTTTATAACAAAAAAAACCTTATTAATATGCAGTCTTAATAAAATAAATCTTTCATTAATTGAATTATTACATACAGTAATTTCCATCTCTTCTTATATATTATACTTCTATGGTAATAAAATTATTTCTCGTAATGTGAGATTTCTACGCCAAATAATTATTCCTTGGATTTCAATGCCGCTTTAATGCAATTTCGCTAACGGCTTTTAGACTTGTGGCAATTTTGTAGCCAAAGTTAAATATTGATTTCCCGATTGAATACAAATCAGACTGCGAGTCACAATACTTCACCTATCAGGGTGGGTGTATTGCAGGTGCTCTAACAAGCTTTGCTTTGAATTTCGTATGTTTTAATTGAAAGAAGGCCGCCGAGTATATCGCCAAGCATATGTCGCTAGACAAATGTTTTAAATATAATAGCGGGCGAGCATGATCGTATCGGAATAGTCTGAATAGTAGATGGGGTTCACACGGAATAGACTGATATGCATTTTTTCTGTCACCGATGTCAACAATAGCTTCATTAATATGGTTATATCTGTACGACACTTTTGACTAAAGTAACTTGTGTAAAATAACTGCTCCCGGCACTCGAACTGGTGTGTAGGCTTGTGCAATACTCTGGTGTATTTAAACAATTGGGCAGAGCAACGGCCAGAATAAAGTAAATACAGAGGTATAGCTCGATTTGTGTACTCAATTGGTGTGGCCAGACACACTATAATTTAAATCCCTCATCGAGAACGCAAGTGTTAATCTTCTTGTGTGAAAATTGCTACTGAAGACTTGTTGATCGAGCCCGGTAGAGGAGCAGCGGAGAGCGGAGATGTGAGTAAAGCACAAGAGTCAAAGAAACAACTGCCAGCTACACGAAATGGCTCTCTTTATATTGCTATCAGTGAGCGGTGTTATCAGTTCAGCATTTTTAGTATAGCGAGTGGGGGGGCTGGGTCAGAGATCACATGTCTGCCACTTACAAAGAGACTCGTGTCCGTTATACGCATACAAAAAAAATAATTTATAACCGATATAAAATAATTATGTTTCTCAAACTTGCACTTATTATAAAACGAGCATATCACAACAGTTTCCGAGATATCACACCACTAACAGGCTACTTCAGAATAATATAAGTTATTAAAAATCAAAATGAATGTTTTTATTCACATTTTCAAAAAATATTGTTTTATTATAAAACATTTCAAATGGCATGTTAAATTATGTCAAAACAAGTGAGTGCATTTTCATTCTGTTGCCAACAAATAATATTCTGTTATAAATCAACAGAAGGGATCTGGGTCTTTTCAACATACAATGATGCTAATTACATATTTAAATATTGTATTAAGAGTTTATTATGATGCATTGACTACATGCAACCAGAGTGTGAACTTATTTTGATATCAATTATTATTTATAAATATATATTATGTTTGTTGTCTTTTATTTATGATTGTGAAGTTTTTCAGCAGACAATAATAATTGTAAAAAAATACTGCACTTTTTCAAACTCACAATGAAACCAAAATAATTATTTGTAAAAAATCCTGGTTTATTGGTTTTGATTCCAATACATATACACAAAGTAGAGTATTTGTAATAAACCTATGACTTTTAAGTTCGAGCTGAGAGGACACACTTACGTCATGGTCTGTAATCTTTTGCAGGTCAATGGATGGCGGGTCGAGCGATAACACGACGGGAAGGTCTGCAGAAGATGTCGGCATACTGTGATGCCCCCCTGTAGGGTAAAAACATTTGTTGTTGTACTCTAATACAATGTCAAAACTACATTTCACAACTGGTTTAATTTGAAAGTTGCTAAACTAGTTTTGGCAAAGAATTTATTTATTACAAATAGAGACATTCTATGAAGATCGGATGCATTATTTGTAAATACTGAAATATTCGATAGGTTTTCAAATAAAAATGCTGCGTAGTAAAACATTAAATAAAGTGGCTATCCGTTAGTCTTATCTACTGGACTCCTTGTTTGTATAAAAAAATGGGCATTATTTTAATATGAATTTATTATCAATTTGAAAAATTATTTATTGTCACTCGTTTATTGATTTTTAATATTGTTATGATTATCATATAATACATATTTAAAGGCCAGAAAAAAATTAGCCAGATATAAAACACGTGACAAAAGGATGTCAGAGTTTTATTTTAATATTGATAAAATATGATTTAAAGCAATACACAAAATAAAAATTGAAAAAAAATGGTTACATTTAAAAGTGCTTTAAAATTTTATTGATCCGAGCAATGAATATGAAATATTCAGTTTTAGGTTTTTGTATTTTATTTATTCTTTAAAGTAAGTCTGAGAATAGAAGTTCAAAGTAATTTGTGTTGAAATAAGAGGTCTCATTTAATAGTTTAAGTTTCTCAAGTAGTTTTATTTGACAGATTCTGTGCGTGATAGACACTGGCTATTTCTAAGAAATTCCAGTAGACATCAATAAACCTTGTATCAATAATAAATGTGTCCAAATTATCGTTGAATGGGAGAATATGTAAACATGGTGGATGATACTAAAGTGATAATTAAATCTCAACACATGGATTTGATAAAAATATGATATTTTCATTACAACATAGTTGTAGAAGATTTACCATGGCGCACTCAATAATATGGTATGATAAATGCGTTTTCAGTCTATTTATATATACTTTTATTGATTTGCATGACCTCTAGTTCATTTTTGAACTTATTAAATGATAAATCAAGTAATATTTTCAAGTTATTTCTTACCAGGTGTTGAACAACAGGACAGGTGCCATTGACAGCTGTTGACATTCAATAATACGTCACAATGTCAACTCTAAACAGCCAGTTACATTTTTCAATATCATTCCAAATGCATACCTCTGAAAAAACTTTATTTATCACATAATTAATCATTTATAAAGTAAAATAAATGAATAAATACAACAAATGGAATGATATATTTCAGACCTTTGCTTATTCGTATAATAATGTGAAAAATTATGCTTTCATCTACTGCACAAACAAAACATTATATTTTAATTTAAAAAATATTATATTAGAGCATATAAAATACAAAACATCAAATTGAATTCTTAAATTATGTAATATTTATTTAAAAAATAACTTCCTTGTATTTATTTTTATGATAACACGTCATCGATGTTATGATTTTAGTCAAAATAAGTACCTATATTACACAATTATTTCAAAAAATAGGTAGTTCATTTTTAATAGTTAGCAAGCCGGATATAAATAATTGAGTTATCAAGCATTGAATTCAAAAACAATTATGCGTGTATCAATTAAAAGTAAGTGTGTTAAAAATATCCAAATGAAACAAGATTCCAATTAAAATATTTTTCTCACACACCGTTTATCTTATAATATTGTATACTTATTCAAAATAAATGAAAGTTTTACGAATTCCGATGAAAAAAGAGTGTTGTAAATATAATATAGATTTTTCTATAGTAAATGAATAATTGTTTTGGATTATTTCAATATCTAAATACTAATTTCTTAATAATTACATACTATATATGACTCATCGACATTTTTATACCTACCCATTTACTTTTGAAAATAATTTTCAACACAACTTTGTACGTTTTCATTTCAATTTCACCAATGTTCCAGTTAATGGTTCGAATATTTGCATAAAATAGCCTCAGCTTCAAGATTTGTTACTACAATGGGTGAATTTGGTATGAAACTGGTTGAATATGAAATAAAAAAACATATATACAGGATGAAATTGAACTAACTGAAAATATTTAGTAACTGTTTATTTCTTAAAATCTTTAACAGACACAATACACACGAGACAGCCACTACTGCGTACTTCACAGAAACAGCTGATTTCCTACAACCCCCTTTAATATTATCAGTTATTTCAAGCCCACCCTGTGTACAAATGCTGTTCAACAATCAGTAACCTTACAAATTATGGGTATTTAATATTATCACGTGATATTTTATTGGATAATCGTTATAAAAACAATGAATTCAAACAGTGTCATTTGTTTATCCAGCCACAAATTATAGGAGACGTCGGATTTGCTCAACAAACAATATTGACGTGATGGAATAAGTTTACAATATGAGTGTTCTCAAGATTTACATGCAAAGTGGCAAAGGTCGGGAAATACTAGGGAAAAAATATATTTGAACAGTGTTGACATGCGCAAACACTGATAAGAGACCCCCAGCAAACATGTTTATCGGGCAACAATTATTATATTTATTGGTGGAGACCTTCGCCGATAAACCGTGTCGTGTTCAATAAAGACGACATGGCTTCTATTGATAAAACACTCGATCTTTGCCTCGTGCGACTGCGAAAGAAAAAAAAACCACAACATCGTTTCGTAATTGCACATGTATTGATATTATTTATGTTGCCAACGAACGCAAATAAACATCACTTCACCCCACACGATTACTAGAGCTAGACAGTGTGACCTCGGGTTACGTCCAATTCGATATACGTAGAGTTGGAGAATTATAAGAGAGCTTACAATACAGACAGACAGTAAAACGTAAACATACACTGTGGCCGTTTATATGTAGTAATTCAAAGTGATTTGGTTCGTACTGTAACACCCAATAAGAGAGCTCACACTACAGCCACACAGTTAAACACAGTATACATACACTGTGGCCGTTTATATGTAGTAATTCAAAGTGATTTGGTTCGTACTTTAACGCCCAATAAGAGAGCTAACACTTCAGCCACACAGTTAAACACAGTATACATACACTATGGCCTTTTATATATAGTAATTCAAAGTAATTTGGTTCGTACTTTAACGCCCAATAAGAGAATTTTTTTGGAGAGAATTTGAAAGTACATATTTTTAGAACGGTATACATGTATACATATCTATATGATGGACCAAGCAGACGAGTCTGAAAATTATACTATATGGTCCGCCATCTTGATATTTTCATCCACTTGTTCAGTCTTCTAAATATGGGTGGTGTCGGATAGAGTAATTTAATTTTCGTTCAATTTAGTTCACAATTGCTATTGTACAGTGAACGACCGATAACATCGATATATTAGAAGGCCAGACAAGTGGTTGATAAATATCAAGATGGCAGACCAAGTAGATGATTCGAATCACAATCAATGTGATTAACAGTGTACAAAGAGCGATGTACACCTCTATTGAGAATTCAGATGTATTGACATTCAGGTCACTTAAACAATTAATTTTGTCTCACTCAGACTCGTCTACTTGGTTCGCCATCTTTATATTTATACATCCAGTTGTATGATCTCGATAGGTACTAAAAGCACTCAAAGGTACATTTATATAAAATAGCTTAATTCAACTATTTAAAATGTAATTTAAGGTAACTCGGGTTCTGATTGTACTTTACCATTTAAGGATGAGTGTCTACTATGAAACAGTGAGCTACGTAACTCAAGAGTCATAAGAATTAGTCAAAAGTTAACTATCAACGATAGTAATAGTTTGACTCCCTGTATTTTCTTTTATGTATAATATTTTACTTGTTACTATTGCTTGTATTTTTATTGTTAATAAATATTGCTTTCTTTCATTCAATCTTTGTTGTCTTGAATTAAATAATTCATTTTTTTCACTATTACTATGTATTTTTATATTTGATGTATTCTTTGTATAAAAAAAAACCACCACCGTTAAATAAATGAATATCCCATATTATTATTGAAAATCTAACTAATATCTAGTGTTTTGAATTTTTCATTAAATTATGACGATATATCTATTTATTAATATTATATGAAAAACCCATGTATATTTAATATGTAATACGTCATGGAAACATACGAGTAAATAAGTCAACAATTCGAAAGCTTGTGTAGAATGGCAGTTTGTCTACAAATATTGTGAATTCAGTACAGTTATGTAACTGAAATAATTCAGCCATAGTTTATGAGGGAATCTTTGTTTCAGGTGATAATAATTTATACCTTGCATATTACGTGCATGAAGAAAATACAAACCTAAATAAAGCACATTGACGTTAAAACCATATCAGATAATATTCTTGTTATCTTGAAATGTAGACATTAGACTTCCGAAAAATTAATCTTAAATTTCGTAAAGTCGGACAAAGATAATGTATATTGTATATTTTTTTAAATGCTAACCCAGATAAATTAGTATATAATGAATGCAACGTGTCTTTCGCAAAAAAAAACAATCATAAATTGATATTTTCATATGAGTTTCTTGACATCCGCTCCGATTTTCAATAGACCATGAAAAGAAATGTCCTCCATTTGCTATCTTTGCCACAGTTGAATTCGAAGATGACTTTATCACTGTTTATACAACTTCGTGTGTTACACTCGACCAATTTAATCCAATTAATTTTAAAATATTTTATATTACAAAATTGTATCCAGATGTCGTGTTCTAATAAATAATAGATAATTTAGTACTGATGTTAGATAACATAAGAATATATAAAATTACACCGTGTATCGATGATTTCGATAGGCTATTAAAACAAACACGTATACACAAATTGACAGCTTAAAAAGAGTGATAAAAAAAATATATGTCTCTAATATAATATATTTTGATGCAATCATATAGTCTTGGATTTATTATAATTTCTAATAGCTTGGTCAATGAATTCAATATATTAAAACCTATATATATATAGACCTAGACCAAGTGGATGTTATGAAGTGCTTTGACCAATGAACTTTTATCTATAGAAGCGGCATGAGATATTACGGCGTACATAATTACATGCATCACTCATACATGTAAACGGCGAGGTGGTAGAAACACACACACATGAAACCTTCTGGTGCCTGTTTTTATGGATCTTGCCTCAGATTTATTATCGTCTTTACTCATAAATAAACTCATTGGCTTTGACTTATTTGAGAACTGCAACGATTTCATTTATTATTTGATTATTGTATTATTTTATTTCAACTCTCTGATATTTACACAATACATTATTATGATATGCAACTAGACTTATCATACATCAATTATTATATTCAAATTTCAACAATAGTAATTTTATTATGTTTTAAGATTGTTCTGTTAATATCCGAAAATTCAAATAGAATAATACATTTTACCGCATAATAAAGCAATTTAATAATATATGTAAATCGAGCAGTCTAATATAAATCAATGTATTATTAACACAAAAAATATCAACAAATCAATTAATGTACAAATTTATTATTAATATGCCATATTAGCTTTACTATTACTATTTTTGTGTATTTACTTTGAAAAATTTAATTTGCTTACTCTTCTATTTCTGAATAAAAACCTCTTCTGTTTTCTGCCCTACTTATGATTATTTTAGACTCTTTCGCAGCACCTGTTTAGATAAAAAATGTATTCATAATTGAGCACCTGTCCAAAGAAACTTAAAACAATTTTGCATCATCTATTTGTAGAACATGTTGTTTTCAAATTTATTTTAATTTCTGCTTGTCAGATTTCTAATAGTTTTTGATCACAGATAAGCAAACTACGTGTGATATTTGATTTAATCGAAAACAACTTAACAATATAGGTATTCGAGATATTTATCTTAATATACGCGGGGGACAATCGCAATAAATTATCACGAATATGTAGTTTGCGTTGAAAATATTTACATAATTGTGTTTATTATTCATCAAGACACACCTCCAATCTATGTACATATTACTTATTATAATCTCCCCACCAAGAACAACATCGTCTTAAATTATTTCAGTGAAGTAAACAAACAATATGGGTGTTATTGTGATTATTAATTTTGAATATACCTAACAACATATAATTTTTCTTAATAATTCGTATAAATAGCAAAGGTTATTGTGAAAAACTTGTCCTTTTAATGCCCTGTCAAACAGATTGCGAAATCCGTTCGCAGCGAACTGTCAACAGGTGAAAATAAATGAAAATCCACTGCGCGCCCAACCTAACAACCATCTCTGCGCACTTTCATATATTTTCACCCGTTGATGGTTCGCTACAAATGGATTTCGCATTCTGTTTGGCTGGGCATTTGACGAGCGACATTTTGCATAATTAAATAAAAAAATGATTTTATAAACGATTGATTCAGAAAGAAGGAAATTATGCTCATTATGAGAGATTATTTAAATACAAATTCAATAAAACACAAGAATAATAGAACAAATATCATTAAAAAAAACACACATAAAAATGTGTTTTTTTCAGTTTTCAGCCTGAAAACCACAAGAAGCTTCAAAATGTATAATAAATAGCCTGAAATATAATATAATTTATACTTGCATTAATTTAATTCCAATGAAAGTTAATGTTAAAAATTATCTGTCAAATTACGCGAAAATATAAAATACGAGTTGAGGGTTTTTCAGCACTTTTATTATTTTTTGAAGTATTTAATACTAATTTCAGCTTTTCAAACTTATTAAGTATCCAAAAGTTCAAGATAAAAGTGTAAAAAAGCTCGCTTTTTAACGTTTTTCGCCTGTTTATTGCAAAACCATGCATTTTTGTTTGATGTTCGCCTGATTGCCTATATCACCCATTTTCTTTATAAAATACCGATTTCAATGTATTTACACATAATTATATTATTATTGCTACAAATTTCTAATTATTTATTTAAAAGTATTTGGAATCTGGTGTAAAATATAAATTAACAAAATTCTTAAAAAAAAAACGTAAAATCATTTTGAAAATAGAAATTTCGAATTAGTCACCGACAAAATTTATATCGTTATGTTAGTCAGGTGAGTTTTTATCTCGTGATTTTGCGATAAAGAATCTTATTATTTCAGTTACCAAGCGTTTAATTTGCAATTTATCGTTATCATCTATTTTATGTTATATTATATTTATTTTGACTGTTGTTAATTCCGTTTGTTTTTCCGATGGCTCTTGCGTAGTAGGAAAATAAAATAATTGAAAACATAAACATAAATCCTTATCAAATAATAAAGACCACACGTACTTTTCACGTAACAAATATAAGAATGTAATACGTCATGATGTTATTCTGTTTATAATAGTATGACGTAGTCTTGGATAAAAGCATGATTTGTGATATTTTTTAATAATGAAATATTAAAACAAAAACACCTGTGATAAATTTTTATTTTGTACATTTTAATACTATGTATATAATATTACTTTTCTGTGAAGGTACATATGGCAATAATATTTTGTGAAAATATATTTTTGTTTAGTAATCTCGTTATTTACAAATATTTAGTTGAAGGCATTATCATTCCCCCTGATTCAGTGTAGTTTAATATATCTAGTCTTAGTTAAAAATTCACATTTCTACAGAATAAAAGTCTTTTTAATTGGAATTACATTCGTCATTGACTACATTTTTTGTCAAATGAGTTTTTCTATTTTTTATACATAAAACATAAAAGTCATCATCAATCCTGAAAATAAATGAAATGATTTTTCTCAATAAAATAAAAAAAATGCAAATAATGACTTTTGGCTTATAATGATGATTTATGGAAAAATAGCCTTCATTTCCGCAAACGACTTAAAAGCTATTAGTTGAATTTTGTTATTTATTTTCAAAATTCGTTTAGAGTATTTTGCCCAAATATATAATAATTCATTGTAATTATTCAATATTTTTATCGATGGTAGGATAGAATAAGAAAAAGCCAATAGATCATCACAATTTTCACCTTCTTCTTCTCAAAGGGAATATCATCGTCTTCAAAATCACTCTCACGATTTTTGCCTCGATTGGATGAATTTTCAGTATCAGATTCTTGATTATCAGAATCTAAAGATACTTCACGTGTGTTCAAAAATGTCAATTAATCGGTATGTCTCTTTCTTTTTATTATTTTAATGGCAGTCTTAGTCTTGAAGTAGTCATCACGAACCTTCCTCCATTTTTGTAAAAAATTTCACACTGTAAAAAATTAAAAATATTAATTACTAATACGCATTCATTAAAAAAATAATCAACGCAGTAACTTTCTATTAGCTGATATTGAATAAAAATTAATAAAAGTATGACATACCAATAATCAAACTGAATATTGGATAATTCAAATCACTTTTAATTAACTACCAGTTAAATGAGTTATATTACAAATTTAGGTTGGTTATTAACTCAAAAACAAAATCCGTTATTTACAATACAATACAATAAAGAAACGTTAAACGTTTTTGTGTTAATAACCAATGTACTTTTACACAAAAAGTAGACTAAGATTATTTAATAATAATGTTAAAAATATGTACCTTCTCTCAGAACTCATTAAGAAATTGAGTGTATTTTGTCTAAATAATAATTTGTCGTAATTGTTCAGCTGTTTTATCCATGGCATGATTGAGTAAAAAAAGGCCCAGTCTGGATCATCGACTGTGTCAATTTTTTTCTCGGGACTCGTATTTTCATCATCAAAATCACTATTTCTCTTTCTGTCTGTGGTGTAAGCAGTTAGATATTGATTGGATGAAGAGCCGGGCTCGTTGTTCACGTCCAAAGGATCAGAACCTTGACCATCAGATTCGTGGCCATCGGATTCTTGAGCATCAGATTCAGATTCTGCCAAATCGATCGAATTGTTTGATTCCAAAAACTTCAACGCGTCGTAGTAGATGTATGCCTTGCTTGATTTACTCTTTCTCTGTGATCTGATATAACCGTCTCGAACAGTCCTCCATCTTTGATGGACTTTTTTTACTGTAACAAATTAAATAGTTCGTATTTTTATATTAATATTTTCATTCAGCCGTACTCATAATAATAGTGTAAAGGTTGGGATTCCTAGGCGTGCGTCGCCGTAAACGTACACCGTAAAGACTGTACTTGCTGTACTTTTGATCAGTTTTTTGTTAATTAGTGCCTCGCCCGAGGCTCAGACGAGGCATTAACTAAGAAAAAACCAATCATAAGTGTAGCTAAGTAACTCTACTATCGTATTTACGGTGACGTATGCTTGGGAATCCATTATTTAGGGTCGGTTTCTTAAACTGATGTTAAATCTCGAGCTCGTGTCACTCGGCGATTTACGCGCAAAATGCGTTCACGATGTAGCTCGTGCTACCTATCCTAGCTCGGGGATATCGATGTGCTATAGCTTAATCTCGAGCCCGTGCTATATTTCCCCCTTCATTCCAGTTTCGCGCGAAACGCGTTGAGTCGCCTGTATACAAGTTCTCCTGAATGCTTGCAATACAAACATCGGAACCGCTCGGGTATAGCTTTGAGACGGACTGAAGAAATATTTGTATATGACGCGAGATTCGTACAATCTGTTGCCACGTAGCAGACGATTCAACACGCGTTGAAGAAACTAGCCCGTAACGAGAGAGTGTGCGTGCAGTGCGTGTACGAATAGAACCAATACTACTAGCTCTGGCAAGATTCACGAACTACATTATTACATTGAATACGGCTGTAACATTTGCACTGATTTAAGAGCACTTACAAATCGAACGTGTAGTAATGGTTTCCTAGGCGTACGTCGCCGTTGACGTACACTATAAAGATGATACCTATGGCAAAGCCACTCTACCACAGTCTTTACGGTGAACGTTTACGGCGACGTACACCTAGGAAACCCAAGAATGAGGGAACAGATTCAAAAAGAGTAATAATTGTTTTGCGTCACGTTACGCGTATAACGTTTGCGTCAACTTGACGATGAATCGCGGCACTAAATGAAAAATATATTATTCACATAAGTTTGAGCGTGTAGCCGCAACTTACAAATAATATAATATCAAGGCGAAAATTTGAAAAAGAAGTACCTATCACCTACCATAAATTGCTTGCTCTTGTTCGGTACAGTTTTCGTAATCATCAAAAGTTTCTTTGGCTATTTCCAGCCATGCCGACGATCTAACTATCTTACTTCTGTTAAATTTCTTCGACCACAATTGTGGTTTCTTTCGAACATTTTTAATCAATCTCTCCGTGTCGACGTCCATTATGACACGTCACGTGCAGTTGCTGTATGACGCGCGAGTTACAGCGCGAGAGGGGCGGCGGGACTGCGGTATTGTGGGACTGGGATACTGAGATACTGAGATATTGGGATATTGGGATACTGGGATACTCAGATACTCAAATACTGGGACAATGGGAGACGGCTACAAGCGTCGACCGGCGTGTGTGCGTGACGGGGCTACGTGCTTGACGTTACTGACGGAGCACGCAATACGCGAGACTACAAACCAAATAAAACCCGGTATTTAAACACGGTACACGTAATATTATTAATTAGAAATTATTTTTAAAGTTTAACAGCATTTTATTTTGCATTAAAATACTAAAATATGTAACAGAGAGCCAAATAAAATAAGATTAATTATTGATAAATACATACTTAAATTGTACTCATCAAATTGTATCCCATTTATAGAAAATAACGTTTTATTTATTAAATTTTTACAAATAGGTATGTAATAATGTGTGGAAGTGAGCATCCGAGATGTGGCAATACTACTTAACCTGGTCCACGTCGGCCTCACAGACGTCAAATGTATATTAAAATCGTCTAAATCATATTGACAAAATGACTGTCGAAGAGGTTCCCGAGAAAGAAAAGGAAGCAGAGCAAAAACCTCCGCCAGTTGTCACATCACCGTTCACTCTTGAAAGTATCCTTTATAAACAAATTAAATGAATCGTCAACGGAACATTTTTCCAATTCTATATTTCATTCTCATTTGATTTATAATAAGACAAGTATCAAGATACATAAACAAACTGTATATTTAATCACACATTCTAAACAATAGTTCAACATAATAAGGTCATAGATTTTACTTACATTTGTGCTATATTGCTTCCATATGTTTTTGGTTAGAATATTTTTTGTGCAAAGATAGCATTTTTGATCAACATACTTATCATATTGCAATAGATCCTTACAATTTTATTAGTTTTGCGAGTTATCAAAGATGCTCAACAACAACATGGCTTGCGGCATGGAGATTACCAGAGATACCGTGGATACTGTTCTCGTCGTGTGTTTCGTCTGAGAAAACTTTTAAAATTACCACAAGTGAGTTTTTATTTTTACTTGATTCACTATTTATCATATTTACCCATTATAAATTTTGTAATAAATGTATTTATACAGGGTGATCGAAGACATCACAAAAAGAAAGATGTCACCTGTGCATTGTTGGCCAGTCCCAAATCTGATGAACGTATGTTACATATTCCACTGTTCCTGGCTGAGAGATGTTGGGCTTATGCCATGCAACTTAAACAAGAAGCCAACACAGAACACCGGAAAAAGTTCCGTTTGGTATCTCGCTTGCGAAAAGCTTGTACCTATGCACTTCAACTTCAAGAGTTATGTGACTCACCGCAATGTGATGCCCGCACGAAATTAGAGGCGCAAGGATATGTTGCGTGGATTCATGGATCTTTGCATTTTGAATTGCAATTATGGAAACCGGCAGCTGAAAATGTTAAAAAAGCTCAAATGGTGTATGAAAAACTTCTGGCAACACTGTCTGAAGACGAACAAACTATTTATAAACAAAAGGTCAGATTGTCCGAAAAAAAAAATTACTATAAAACCATTAACAATAATAAATAAAATATATCTCTTTATAGATTCAAGAGCTTGAACCCAGTTTGCGTTACTGCGCGTATAATATCGGAGATAAGTCGGCCATTGACGATTTGTTGCAGATGAGAGGACAAGGAATGGTAGAAAACTTGGATGCTTTGATGGCACAAGCAAGGTATTTTCTTTCTACTTTAATTTATTATGATTACAAAATAAATAAATCAATATCTTTTTTTATAGGGAAAGTCGTGCTGGCTTATTGCAAGAAGTGGAATGGCGTGGTCGTCGCATTGCCATCCGCCCAGAAAAAACTCGCCTTTTCTTACTATCCATGCAAGATCTTGATAAAACTTTGCAGAAAGCTCCCAATACTGCATCAAAAATTGAGCTTATCGAAAACACTTTGATGGATTGCAAAGATGCTATATCTGCAATTAAGGATGAAATTAAACTCGATCCTAAATTGAGATCATCTACTGGAACACCTTTGCCTGGAATTCAAAATTTACTTTCATACATGACATACATTCGTCTCACCAAAACTATTGAAAGAAATTTATTGCTAGTGGAACAAGCAAAGAATGCCATTGAAAATAAATTGATTGTGGACGGCAAAAAAGTGCGCGTTCAAGATTTGACTCGTTTATACGAAATTATTCTTCAAAATGTTACTGAATTGCAAACTCTTACCGGTTTTGAAGAGGATTCAGCTTATCAGTCGGAAATAGAAATCATGGCTAAAGCCTACAAGTCTTTCCGTTGCTTTTATATCGCGGAAGTGTTGGTTTCATTACGTCGTTGGAATGAGTCTATTGCTCTCTATGATAGAGCAAATCTCTATGCTAATCAGTCGATTAAAAAAATTGATAATAAACAACTGTGCGATGACCTAAAAGCACTTCAAAATGTAATAGAAGCCTATAAATGCAAGGCTCATGCTCAATCTATCATTTGTGAAGAAGACGAAGAAGTGGTTACAACAACTTCGAAGAAATATAAGAACAAAAAACCTCTATCTGAAAGACTTAACGAGTATTCTGAAGATCAACAATCATTGAGCAAAAATCCCAACATTTACAAGCTTCCGCCTGATATGCGTCCCATTCCCTGTAAACCACTGTTTTTCGATTTGGCTTGCAATTTTGTTGAATTTCCATCATTGGATGATAAAATTGGTAGTGGAGAAAAGAAACAGGCTGCTGGCCTTACAGGATTTGTGAAAGGTTTCCTCGGGTGGGGTGGAAAATGATTTATATAATTTTTTACAGTTCACTTATTTGTACACATATGGTCTAAATGAAAAATAAATTTATGCGATGAGTAGCTTTTGTATTTTCTTCCTCTCAGTAGAGTTCGATATTCGTGAAAAATTTATATTGTGAAGACAGTTGCAGTGCTGCCATACTTTTCAATATTTTATTTGTTATTATATTATAAAAATAAGAGGTTTATTAGTTAGTAGATATTGAGTAAAAACCTTTGTAAATGGCTCTTGAGTAGAAAAAATATTTTTTATTGTATTTAACTAGGTAACTTGAGGTAAAATTAAAACCGAAACTCTGAATTTGACATTCATGCATACATTTGATAATGTGTGTCAGTGCGTCATGTTGTGACTGGTGACAGATGCTTTGTTTATTTAACTGTCAAGTGGACTTTGTTGCTGTTGACCTCGGTGACCTTGCAGACATCTTGGGAGACCTTGGAGACCCTGAAGACCAGCTTCATTAACACAGCTCTCAGTTTATTATGGCTGAACCTCATTCTGGCTCTGGAGGGGACTATTCTCGATGGGTATATACAATAGAGTATAGTATATAGCATATAGTACATGGTGTCCTGTTGCAGGTCGGACTAGTGTTTGTGTTCAACATAATAGTGGGGACAGGAGCGCTGACCTTGCCTGCAGCCTTTGGCAAGGCCGGCTGGTTGCTGGGCACTGTGGCCATCGTGTTCCTGGCCTTTGTCAGCTTCATCACTGCCACTTATGTCATTGAATGCCTGGCTTGTGCAAATGCCATTACTAAATGGAAATCACTTGAAAGACCACCAGTCCTGGGAGTATGTTTATCATCATTTTAAAATCATTAATTTACTATATTCAATCCTTCACCTTATGTAGAGCATGCAAGATGAGACGGATTCAGACCACGGTATTGATGAAAATACTCCGATGCGACCTGGTCAGTTAAATAGACAGAATCAATCCCGAGAAGAACTTCTGTCTCCTGAAATTGGAGTTAGTCGATTTTATAATCTCAATACACGGGTTGAACTCGGTGAAATGGCTACAATGTTCTTTAGTCCGTTGGGTCGACTGGCATTCTATGTGATTATGATTGTTTATTTATATGGAGATCTTAGTATATACTCTGTCGCTATTGCTAAATCAACTATGGATGTAGTATGGTGAATATATAATCTTTTTTTCTCATTATGAAATTGATATTAATGTTAATTTTACTTGCAGTTCATTTTCTCAAAGTAATGATTCGAATCCTTCATTTGACTTACCCTGTTTCAATCAAACTACGATTGATAAATCGATGATATTTACCCGTTTAAAATGCTATCGCCTTGTTTTATTGACATTTATGATGGCATTAGGACCTTTTGTTTTCTTCAATGTTCAAAAAACGAAATATCTTCAAATATTTACAACTATCACAAGATGGCTGGGTGAGTGTTGATAAATTGTTTATTTTAATAATAAAGTAATATGGTATTGTTTTTTAGCTTTCATAATTATGATCACGCTGGCTGTGAAATCACTCATAGTGGATGGTCCCAAAGGTACTCCGCCAGCTTTTAAAATGGCTGGAATTCCAGCACTGTTTGGTTCCTGTGTCTACTCGTTCATGTGCCATCATTCCTTGCCAGGAATCATTGCTCCGATAACTTCCAAGAAATCATTGAGTTCCTATTTTTCTATTGATTTTTTCCTCATAGCTGTCTTTTATCTTTTACTCGCGCTCACTGGCGTTTTTGCTTTTGAACATTTAGAAGATTTGTATACACTGAATTTTGTGCCATCGCCGAACAATCACCAGAATATATTCCTGAAAATAATTGAATACTTTTTGGGTCTCTTTCCAGTATTTACACTATCTACAAGTTTCCCAGTCATTGCTATTACTTTAAGAAATAATATACAAGGAATGTTTTTAGATGTCGACAGATTAGATTCCTATAATATATTTTTAAGGCGTTTAATATTTCCCATCATTACAATATTGCCACCTCTTCTATTGACACTTTTCTTTGAAGATATTTCTCTCTTAGTCAGTGTTACGGGATCTTATGGGGGTACGGGTATTCAATATTTAATACCGACCTTCTTGGTTTTAGCTGCTAGGAAAAAAACTAGAAATATATTTGGTTCGAATATTAGAAATCAATATGAAAGCCCCTTCAGCCATTCATTTTGGGCATATTTTATTTTTATTTGGTCAGCGGTCTGTTTGATTTTGGTCTCTCTGCATTTGTTCGAAAAGAAGTTTACACACATTAGCCTTTATTAAATTAATTTACATGCTATTCATATTTAGCACAAATATCTCGCTACAAATCTCATGTGCATATTTTATACCTGAAGTTATTAAATTTATATTGTATAATATTTTATTATTATTAAAGACTGATTTACTCAAATCAAGACTTTTATTTTGAATAAAAAATAAATGTGAAAATTTAAAGATAATTCATAAAATGTCCATTTATTTTGTGCAATTCCACATTCAACAACAAAGTGCCTTAGATATGTGCCATAAATATATTGACATTATTAATAGCACATGTTTAGGATTACATACACCGTAGCCGATACATTTTACCACAAAATTAACAATATACAATTGAACATTGTCATAACATTGATAAATTTATATTTCAATAAAAATTTGGATCAAATTTAAATCCCAACGGCAGCATTATGCTATTTTCGTTTAGTCTAAAATGTAATAAATTATCTAGTTATATGTAAGAAGCTAAGAAGTCATCGAAGTACAACATACAACATTTCAAGTCGAAGCTTTTAAATGCCAAAATATAAAAAAAATACTTTTTTGAATCATAAGGTATGTGACAGAGCGGCCTATTTTTATTTCAAATTATTTACTACACACTGAACTACAGTAGAAAAGATACTGTATGTATTATTATTATTAGATATTAAGCAATCACCAGGTACACAATAAAACACTTGTATTTACAATCTATATTACAGACAAGTGTAAGGCAAGTTTATTAATCGCAAATAATATATTTTTTTTGAAGATTGAATCACAATTGAATACTTATTATTGAAGAGCGTATTTACAATCGACTCCGTCTATATGTCCAGTACATTCGATAGCTGGATGATGAGTCGAATCCCATATTCCAGGTCCACACCTTTGACATAAATTAGCCAACGAACATGGGATTCTAGTCAGTTGACGGAATTGATGAAGAAGACCTCGTGCTTTTCGAAGAATGACTTGACCATCCATATACATAGCTATAATGATAATTAAAAAAATATATTAAATTAAATATTTACACAATTTGTATGAATGACTCACCCAAAGAGCTGAAATAAAGCAGCATTTCGTCTGTTCTCAAATCTTGAGCAATGACATCATCAGCATAAACAGCAATGATGGCCAAACATAAAAATAAGTGAAAATAATCAGTCAAATAATTTGCCCAACAAGCTTCCCACATGCGAAGCGCCACAGGTTCTGTAAATTCCCGTTTGAAACACCTGTAAAATAAAAAAAAACATACTCATTATTTCCTACATCAAATAGACATAAATCAAATACGACATACAGAAGTATCCAACGGTGACAGAATAACAGTTCTAAAGCGTCAGTATGCTTTTGAAGATGCTGATAAAAATGGGGCACCATTACTCTGATAAGCTCTCGTAAATAACACTGCATAAAATATATTTATTAGAACAAACTTCGTTACATAATACAGTAAAAAATGAAATAATAATCACCAAATTAATATCCATATCGTTGTCGGTGGGTGTGCATACAAATATTGTTCTTTGCATCAAGCCGACAAAACACCAAAACGTATCTGATTCGTCTTTAATTTCGCACAATATGGGTGCTAATAAATCGCTCATTCCTTGTGTATAACTAAATTAAAAAACACCGTATTTATAGATATAGATAATAGTATTATTTCGGTGGGTTTATTAACACAGAAACGTATCTACAAATTAACAGCTTACAAGTTGAAAAAAATGTTAAAATATAAGTTTGGCAGGTTTTCAATTGCTCACAATTGTAGTTTATTTTATTGCTTTATTATATGGTAAAATGTATTATTCTATATGAATTTTCGGATAAGATAATAATATTAATAACTATTTTTGAAATTTGTATTCAACTTTATAGTTTGTCCCATGAATATACTATAATACAATAATCAAATAATAAAGCAATATTAAAAAAGAAATCATTGCAGAGCTTGAATACGTCATAACACTTGGAATAGGTCTGATTAAATGAAGCTTTCACATAATATCTTAAGTCTGAGCCAAACAGAACGAGAAATCCATTCGCATTCTGTTTTGTGGACTTTAAGTTTCCGATATATTCAATTAATTACCAGATTTTTTTATTGATAGTTACGTTTTTAGGTTAATCACCCATTCAATTATTGTATTTACCCAAGTCGTGAATTATAAATTGCGTAGTTGAGCAAAATATTCTTCATGGTTTCAATATTAGGATTGTCTTCACCAGCATAATAGGGATTTCCTCTGTCTGTTCTCACCACATCCTTTTCTACGACACACTGGACCGCTTTCCAAAAACTGTTTTGCTCTTCGGGAGACATGCTTTCGATCCTCTTTCTGTTGATATCTTGGTATTCTTTCCGCTTTATTTCAGCATAAGCTTCACGTTCTTGATAAGTCGATGTGTTGGGATAGCATCGTAGAAGGAAAGGCCATACAAATGGTCTGAGATCCTTCTCCAGACCTCCAAAGAACACGCCCTTCCTGAGGGTCAAATCGTCTTCCAACTGTCCATCTGCATTGAGTAATGTCCCGAAAAACATATCAGTTGTCACTTTTGGCACGATTCCCTCTTCTGGATGGAGCTCTGACTTTTGAACTTCTGGTCTACATACCATAAAGTGTCTATAAGGCAAGTTGGGTTCTTCTGATCCTAAAATAGACAATTACTGATTACACAAATATCCACCACTTACTAACATTTAACTCTCGATTTTGGTTAGGTTAGGTTAGCTCAGAAGAAACCAACCTTGATTTAATTCAGGGGCTGATAAATATGATGTATGCACCATTGCGGAATTGCTCCATACATAAATAGTAATCGGGGGACGCGCTTTTTAAACAAGATTTAAATACTAATTACTTGTTTGATTTAAATAAAATTATATTAAGAATGTAGTCTGATAGTTACGTATTAAGATTACTATAATTTTAAGTGATTATAGCTATAGTTACAGTGGCGGCTTGTCAATTTTTCATACAACACAACACAACGGCCAAAATGTAGGTACATTTAGTGGATTTTTTTTTTACAAAAAATGGTTGGAAACCATCTAATATATTATAAAAAAAATAAAAAATCTCACATCGATTTCACATACCAAACATTTTTTAGCACTGAAGTGAATATTTTTTGCATTAAATGGTAGGAAAACTATCTGATTTTCAATTCAAAATTGACAGTCTTCTTTATTTTTTCTTTATAAACTGACAGGTGCAGTAATTTGTCACAAATATTATTTTTAACATTTTGTATGTATTACAACCTACTTATGTAAAATAAAAATAAATAAAGCACAAAATTCACGACTGAGAAATTAATTATTCACTATAAAAATATGTCGTAGTGTTTTTTTTTTCAAAATAGACAAGGGCAATGTTTTTTAAAGAAAATCTAACAATGCATTATTTTATTTTGGTAGTCACACCGCAAAAGAAGAATAATATATTAATATTCCGATAATCACAGCCGTTTGCGGTAAGTTAGTTCACCTATGCTCGAGTCTCAAATTTGACATTATATTTGTGAAACCCTAGATATATAAATTAGATATCGCATTGCATATAAATAATTCGTGTCAATTTTGTGTAAACCCGTGTATTGTTGCACTCTTCTGTCCTATTCTATAAATGCATAAGTGTGTCTCCCTCACTCAACACATTTCTAGTGACCACTGAGAGTGTTTGTGACAATACTTTGGCGATTAAAACGCAATAATATTTTAAACGTGTTAAAGAAGTAGTGTTTGGTGAAAAGTGAGCCTAGATGTATTTGAGTGTATGTTTGAGTCCATATGACATGTAGTAACAATGCATTTACCCATTTTACTGTGAAATATAACTGAAGATATGAAGAGACATGTTTACAGTATAATGTTTGCCAGGTAACTCATGTTTTTGGCCACTTGATCCACTTAAACTAACCACGCATTTAGCCACTCATGCGGTATCTTGTGTTTATATATATGCGTGATACAAAGTAATCTAGTGCTTTGAATCATTTTGCCGTTATGAGAGTGTGTGCGTGCGATGCGTATGCGTGTACATATTGTCGGCGAGCTCTATTCCTGTACGCACCAATACTATAACGACTCATTTTTTATATTGAATACGGCCGATTAGAGCCAACAAAATGCAGGCTTAGTGACTTTTGGCTTAATATAAATGATTAAATACATACCGGGGGTGAGTTTTATATTGTGCAATAATGAATGCCATTGATGCAACACTTGTGCTAGATGATCCAATCCTCCATGATGGAAATGAAGAATTTTATATTGCGATTCTCTAGAAGCCACGACTAATTGGCCACAGGTACAGCTTTCATCGTTGAAAAACAATCTCAAGGAGCGCATTTGACTGAGGTCCACTGAAAACCTAAATAAATATATAAAATTATTAGTTTAATCACGCGTTTGACATTGATAAATATTATAATTGCATTCGATAGATTGGGTTGTAACTGTTGTACCTATTATCGCTGTTTCCGTTCTACTTTAAACACTTAATTTGTAGAAAAGACAGAATTTGCAAATATATAACTATTTAACAATAGTCAGATAATACGTCTTATAATCAGAGCTAGGGGGCGGAAGTGCAAACACCAGATTCAATTGTTAAATTTAACCCAGTATACACATCTATTTAATAAAATTAATACATGAAAAATGCAAATGTCTTAATGTAGTGATTAACAAATGAAACCTGTTTTTGCACTTGATTCCCCTATATCTGGTTATAATACAATTAATAATTAATAAATTGGAAGAAGCATAACTTGAGAATGTGATTTTAAGCATTGGATTTAATTTTGTAGATTTTAAACGTCATAAATTATGACAAAAATAACGTCGTTGTTGAGGCAAAAATCAGTAACTGTGTACATTCTTCGTTTTACAATCTGAATTTTCTTTTAATTTTACTTAAAAAGTACACATCCACAAATATACATAAATAATTAAAATCTTTCGTGGTTTTGGAATCAAGTTTGGGCCGCCATCTTGGAATGTTTCTATGAAATACGCAGTATTGGTGTGATGTTGCCACGTGTTTGTTGTATCTATTAAATACGTCACGAATTAATTAACTATTTTATAAATATTAAAGAAAATCACTTATTTTTGCGATACACTACCACCACCTAAAGTATTGTCAGTTAGTTCAAATCCACCCTGTATAAAAACTCATTTTACAAAAAATGTGTAGTTAGTGACTTTTTGCTGAATTACGACGATAAATAAAAAAAACATATAGGTATTTTTTAAATCGGAATACAATATGAAACATTGTAAACTTATAAACTTCCTTTACAAATGGAAATAATTAATAAAATAATGAATGATTCAAACGGGACGTGTTTACTTAGATTTAACTTCGTATTATCGACGACTGACTTTAAACAAAGAAAATTAAAACCAAAAGGATTTATTTGTTCATTCATTCGTCATCGCCAAACTATTTAAAAATCAATTATATGTATATAGATCACTAAAGAAGATATTTCATTAGGTACAAGAAAGAATTTCACGTAGGTATTTGGAAGGGTGGACGGGAAAATTCCAACATTTCATTTTAACCACAAATTAAATATTATCACGTACTCTGGAAGGAAATCAAATATCATATCGACCATGACCTTATCTGTACTAATATCGTATTTTATATTGTTAATAAATATAATATTTTAATAGTGGTTGGATCTGATTGTTCATAAAAAGTGTATTTACCTACAAAAAGGTGCGTGAATTTTAACACACATTTTGAATTAAAATAAAAATGAAAGTATATTTTCTATAAACTATGTATACGTATATTTTGGACCGACCAATTTTCTGCGTGCTTAGAGCGAAAATATACTTTTACCAGGGGAAACATATCCTCATAAATGTAGGTTGAAATTAACTGTATATTATAAATCATAGATATAAACATTGAATATAAATAATTCGTGTCAATTTCGTGTAAACCCGTATTGTTGCACTCTTCTGTCCTATTCTATAAATGCATAAGTGTGTCTCCCTCACTCAACACATTTCTAGTGACCCCTGAGAGTAGTTGTGACAATACGTTGGCGATTAAAACGCAATAATATTTGAAACATGTTAAAGAAGTAGTCTTTGGTAAAAACTGAGCCCAGATGTATTTGAGTGTATGTTTGAGTCCATATGACATGTAGTAACAATGCATTTACCCATTTTACTGTGAAATATAACTGAAGATATGAAGAGACATGTTTACAGTATAATGTTTGCCAGGTAACTCATGTTGGCCACTAACCACGCATTTAGCCACTCATGCGATATCTTATGTTTATATCTATGATATAAATGCAATATTAAATCGATGGCTGTGTATTTAATTCTTCATGATATTGATTTTTTATAGTGTTACAATACGTTTAAATTAATAACATGCTCGTAAAAACAATATAACTTTTTACCTTCGACATTTGGTTATCGATTTTCTGTGTACAACTGGGGATGCAGTTGCACTTTCTGGAAATTCCAAGTCGTGTTGTAAGGCCAACAATTCAGGGCTGCTCATCCAACATGGAGTGGCTTCTTCACAAGATCCTATCGATAAAGAACGAGGCAGCAAAGAAGATATTCCACTGGGTGCTTTGGCATCGGGACTCAGCTCAGCATTTTCAATCGTCGGATTTGCGATAGTTATATTTACAGAAGTCATCGAAAGCGACCTGCCGCAGGTTCCCTTCGTGCCATTATTTAAATCGATACCTTTGCCATCTTCAGAGCAATACCCAATATCGGCCCTGTTGGATTTTGTATCGGAATCGGAGCTAACGCTGGCCGATTCTGATGCATCAGAGAAAGCATTGAATGCGTCTTCTTGAATTTGGGGCCTCTTCACCAGAACGGGACTTCTGCAATCTTCTTCATGGTGGTGTCCAGCAAGGGCCGAGTTGGGAATCCAATTTAAGAACAGAGTGGGTCTTTTAGCATTGTTGTGTTGATCTGTAAACACTCTGGCCGTTATGGAGAGATATCCTGGTCTGTGGGGCGGATCACCGACCCTGCATCCAGGATGGACGCACACATTGTTCTTGCAGAATAATATCTCGTTATCGGCGTACTGAAGCTCTTCTTGAGGATCGGAGTCCTCGGCGCCTCGGATGTAGCTAGAGGCACGTTTGAATATTGTACTGATGGGCATTTTTCACATTTCCAACACGATCACGATGAAAACGTATTTTCACGAGAGCTACGCACGGTCGTTCTCGGCACACTGATGTTGATAAGGAAGTGCAGACCCCCTCTCGTTGAATACAATCAATTGAACGACAATAATTAGATACGAAGAAACACTGGATCGATGGTGACCGTGGACGCTTTTCCAATATGTTGATAATGAGAGCTACGACGGTGAAAACACCAGATGTCGGCGCAATGGGCATGCGCTTTTCTATGCACAACATTTTCCAACTGATATGTTTCTATGAAAGGTTTTTTTTAAATTTATTAAGCTGGTTTTTTGTATTATATTCAACGTTATTATTGTTATCAGATCACCTGTGTGAGCCATGCAAATAAATACAATGATATATTGGTGATGTAGTAGCAGTGAGCCGAGAGTGTCTATGCCGACTAGTGTCAGTGATGGAGCAAGGACAGGAGCAGCAGCAGGACGAGGAGCAGGAGCAGGGCGGGGCTGAGGTGGCGGGGGCGGGGCAAGCCGGAGGGGGGAGCACTGACAGGAGCCACAGACACCAGCCAGGCAAGGAAGTGAAGTTCTTCTTTGAGGATGAAGTGTTCCGGGTGAAGAGGCGCGGCCAAGTGATCTTCGGCCTTGTGCTGGACAACTGTGAGCCTGAGGACAGTCAGGACGAGGCGCCGCTCAGGGGACATGTCAGGGTGCTATGGCATCCGGCGGCGCAGGACAAGATTGTGCCGGAGACAGCGGCGAGTAGTAGTCATTAGTGATTAGTAGTTAGTAGTCAGTAGTTAGTAACCATAATGATTATGATGATGCAGATAGGACTAGCGGACAGGTCGCTGATGCCGGGGGACGTGGTGCGGCGGCTGGTGAAGGGCAAGGACACGCAGCGAGGATATTGCAGGGACATGAACATGCAGGCCGCCGTGCAGGTGCTGGGCTCCAACCTGGTGCTGCCGGCCGTGTCCAGCGAGAGGCTCCTCCCCCTCGAGGAGTTCACCTCTGACTTGGCTGTCTGTCTCGATTCCTGGGTTGGAACAACCAAGGTTGGTCAAGTGCCCCTCATTTCTGAATTCATTCATTTGATAGTTTGTAACAATAAATTATTTTACAGTTAGTCCACAGCAAATTACGTCTTATATCCAGTGATGGTTCGCAGTTGGAAATGTCCGATTCTGTGTCTTGCATGCTGGAAGATAGTATGATGAGGAAAAGGCGAGCAATCTTGGGTCGGTCCGTGTATCACCACGAAGTGACGGAATTTTTTCCCGGTCAAGTTCTCTATGGACCACTCGGTCTACTTGAAAATGTTAATTGGATACATACCACTAATGAAATGAAAAATGCACTGAAACACAAAATGAGAGATTACAAGGTTTGTAAAAACTCATATCTCCCAATATTCAACTGCAAATAATATCTTATAATTATGTTTAACAACAGTTCACAGTGGAATCTGTAGAAACAGAAAGTGTCGGTGTCCAGTGGCAGTGTCAAGCGTTAGGGCAATGCTCTGGCCAACCCCAACAACCGAGATGCTTGGTCGAAGGTGAAGATCTAAAACGTCTTAAACTATTAAATCTGTTCGAATCGTGCACACTACAAGTGGGAGCTAGGAATTATATGATTGTACAGCCCGGAGACACTTTCATGAACAAAACTCAATGGAGAAAAAATCAAAGTACGTACCATATTTGTAAATATGTTTAAATATTTAGCTTAATTTTAATTTCTGTACTTAGGTAAATTGTATAGAGACATACGACGTCAGACTAGACAGCCGAAATCTCAAGACATTAAAGATAAAGCAGAAAAAGACGTCAATGTAAATCTCAATCAAGACAGTAACAATATGACTGATAAACACTCTTTTAAAATGCCAGTAAAACCAAAAAAACGCCATTCAATTCATTATCGAGAAGGCAAACCGGTCAGTGCACAGTTCAATCCTGTGTTTGCAAGTGGTGAAAGCAAATCTGGAAATTGTAAATCTGAAACAGGTCAATCTAAAATGGATGTAGACATTGCGGTTGTCACCGATGAAATAGTCAAACATATTGACGGTGATCTTTCAGATGCCGATCATAATATGGTCTCTGATGTTGTTTTCGATAAACCGTCCACTTCACCCCATAAAATGGAAGAGTGCTTAAAATTAGATGTACCGGATGCATGGAAAGGAAAAGAATCTCATATCCTATCGGATAGGTCCATATCACCGGAAAATCAAGAAATTGGAGATCGTCATAATAAAAAAATTAGGAAGTCCAGAATGTAAGTGCTTAAAATATGTTACTTAAAAATGATAGTATAGTATTTATATCTTTAAATAAATTTTTATTATCAGTAGCAGTCATCTCAACAATGAGTGTAATTCTATGCCAAATGGAGAAGCGAGAGCTTGTGACTCTCCGA
The DNA here is from genome assembly GCA_022606485.1 of Agraylea sexmaculata. Classification (NCBI taxonomy): domain Eukaryota; kingdom Metazoa; phylum Arthropoda; class Insecta; order Trichoptera; family Hydroptilidae; genus Agraylea; species Agraylea sexmaculata. Next base: position 76,696 of record JAGTTH010002233.1, read on the forward strand.
AACTTGATGGTGGTTCTCGACCCATTAGCTCTGATGATGAATCTGAATCTGATAGGTACAAAAAATATAATATCTCTATAAAATATATTGGTCTTGTGCATATTTAATTAATACTAACAAAAATTACAGCTGTCCTACTTGGTCGTCTCATTGCTCCTCAACAAATTCCGTGGGATCCGGTCGTGGTAAAAAATCACCGCAGCTTGTCACGAAGTTCCTTAAAGGGAAGCGGCTAAAAAGAACTAATCGTAAAGAACCGGCAGTTTTCAATCCTGAACCAGGAGACAAAGTAGTTGTGGAAACTCTATTTACAATTAGTAAAGCAAACGTAGTATGGCAGGTTTGTTGTATTATACTTCATCAATTGATTGTAATAAAGCATAGTTCAAATGTTTTTACTTTGTTGACTTGTTACTTTTAGGATGGAACTATTGAATTGGGTATACCGTCTACTGAATTATATCCAATCCATCACTTGGATACGCAAGAGTGCTTTCCGGGAGATTTTGTTATCTCTAATGCATGCAACACCGATAGTCTTGTATCACACAGAGATTATGGTGTTGTGCAAAAGGTCGACCATCATGGTAGAACAGCTCTAGTTAAATGGTTTAGGACTTACACTAGTTGCCAAGAACCTGTGTATGTACGTTTATACTGTAAAGAAGTAACACACCTACAAATCAATAAATTTTTTAGGCCGCAATTTATCTCAGAAAGTGAAGTAAGTGTGTACGATTTGAAAGATCATCCGGATTTCCAATATAGACCGGGCACTGTTGTTATCAGGGTAGCTAATTTTTCAGGCACCGAAGCCACTTGCACAGCTGGACAAGTAATTAATTCATCATTCAATGTATTTTGTTTAAAAGGAATCTAATTATAATAAAATGTAATTATAGGTTATTGATAACTTTCCAACGGGAAGAGTACATGTGTGGTGGGTTGATGGACATAAAAGTATGTGTTGGCCCCAAGATTTATACAAGGTACATTTTTTTATAATGAATATACATATTTTATTTGTATTACTTATGAATTTTTTTTTTATAGATTGGTGATTACGATTCTGAAGAAGATATGTGGGATGATACTGCCTCTGATGATTCTTGGGAAACTCAATCGTCAACCGGATCTGATAAAGCTCTGTTTTCTTTGGATAAGCATAATGGACCCGGAGATCCGCCTCCTAATGATGATACTTTGGCTTCAGAAACCACGTCACCAACACCAGGTAGTAAAAACACCTTAAATAAAAATATTTCTTGAACAACATAGCAAATTAGACGATGTATTTAAGGAACAGGGTATGAAAGAATGAAACTTTTCTTGGAACCAAGAGCAGCTGCTCATATTGAAAAAGGTCGAGCTGCAATGGCTAGATTAGAACAGATGTTTTCTCAAAATCCAGCTCTACAAAATAAAGAGGTATTATTTGTAAAAAAATATTTTAATCTGTCATCAACCTAATTGATATTTATTTTATAGATAATGAGAAAACTATTAGCATTGTATAAAGACTGCCGATTCTTGGACAAGTTAATGGGAACTTCATTTTTCCACGAAGATCATTTTCAAGTAAATACATAATTGTCCATTTGAATTATTACAAAATCATTAATAAATGTTTTGTTATTAGGGTTTACTTGAACGGGTCAGAGAGAGAGGTGGTCATCGTGAGAACAATAAAGAATCGTCAGGTACACGACGTATTCAAAATCAAGTCAATAGACTTTTTTCACATGATAATAGCGATTCAAAAGGAATCAATGCAGAATCAACATCTGGTAGGTGTAAATAGTATACATATCTAAAATATTAGTAATTCTCTAAATTGTAGTCTAAGTTGCATATTGATAAATATTTTCGTTGCAGACATATTATGTTCGCCTAAAAATATGAACGATTCAGAGACTGAATCTGTTATTGAACATCATCAGTCGGAAACAAGTAAACTTAAACTTATTGAGTGTCAAATGTTGAAAGTTTACAATTCCATTGCACTTGTAGAAAGCGATAAGAAGCTCAATGAGTTTGAAGATTCAATCGATAGTTTAGAAGAGATGGGATCTAGTCTGAATAATATTAGCGCTGATGAATATAAACAAACCACTGCAAGTGGAAATCTTTCGAAAAATTCTAGTGCTGAAACAGACGTTTATATAAAAGATATAACTGATACGAGAAATCATTCATACTCAAGTGAAGGTTCTTTGAGTATTACGAATTTGGAAATGAGCACTTCATGGGCTGGTAAAAGTTCTGAAGACTCTGCAATCTGCACACAATCTCCGTCACCTTTAAAAATCGATAGGAATTATGTATCAAGTGTTGATACACACAGCAATGCAAAAGATCCACATTTTACAGAAGGTTAAATTACTAAAATGACTAAAAGTTGTTTACTACTTCTTTGCAGTAAACCGTGTTTAAAGGGATAAATGAACATTAATTCAAACCAATAGATGTACATATTTAATGCATACTATTTTAAACATTTAATTGCAATGTGACAATATTTTTTTAAAGGATATACGGATGGTGGAAAATATTATCCTTTCTCTTCATTGTCTTGGGTTTAAAAATAAGTTCCGCCCGTAGTTTCCACCTTCAATCTTGAGATTTTTGACTAAATAAAATTTGTGGGTTAATACATTTAAAACTCCCTGCCAAATTCGATTAGAACTTGTCTATGTTTACTTAGTTTAGTGCACTGAAGTAGTTAACAATCGATAGTTTAGATCCACCCATTCATGAATATTATAATGACTAACAAATAAAATAAAAAAAGATACCTATGTTAAATTTGTTGATATTTTTATGTGTGGTTGTTTTATCACAAATATATTTTCAGTGGATCAACCTGTCCAAGCAACGAGTACATGTAATGAAACTCAACAATCAACTAGAAATGTGTGTATGAACTTGTGTTCACTGATTAATACACAGATGATGAAAGCTTGTGCTGAAGTCAACAGGTAAGATTAAATTATAATCATTCAAAACATCATGTTCTGAATATTTTCAGTTTGTTATTTCACAATTCACTGTTTATGTATATTACAAGTTAAACTTATTTGCAGGCGAAGGAACGTAGCATGTGTCGAAATACTTGAACAAGTTAAAAAAATTACCACATCTAGTGAATATTCTTTCCTTACTTCCAAGTGAGCTTTCATCATATTTATTTTGCATCATACACATTTCCATTCATATTTTCATGCACATTTATTTTTTTCCATTGTCTTGCTTGTTTCAAATTTATAACCATCGTATAATTTTCCAGAAAATATGATACACTCGTTAATAAAATGCAAGATGCAAAACCCCACATTGAGTCTGGTGAAGTTATAAATGGAAATGATGAAGATCCCATGGAAACTTCATCAGCTGTCGTTTGTGATGTTAAAACCGAAAACTGTGAAAAGTCAGAAGAGATTAATAGTTTGCCAGGTATAATCCGATTGAAATTTTTTTTTTTTCAAACCAAACAAATATCTTTTCTATTTAGCTGGCAGTTCACAATCTATACAAGTTAGGAATTTGAATGAAGGTTTTGTTGTTTTGGAGTGTGCTCCGAGTGTTCATAGGTATAGATTATCAATGCTTCAACCGAGTGATCCCAGAACATTTCATCAGGCTGTGCAGCGAGAAATCAAATTGTTAAAATCTGATTTGCCTTCTGGTGTATGTTGACGTTTTTATGTTTTAATGATTATTTTTTTATCATGAGCTCATATTTTGATGTACATGTATTTTAGGTGTGGGTGCGAGGATACGAAGATAGGATTGATCTCTATTCTATTATGATCGCCGGCCCCGAAAAGACACCTTACGAAAACGGTCTTTTCCTTTTTGATGTTCATTTAGGTGGGGAATATCCTAGAGCTCCTCCTCTCTGTCATTATATTTCATTCTGCTCAGATCGTCTAAATCCAAACCTCTACGAAGATGGAAAAGTATGTCTAATCATTTATTTTCTGTTGTTGTTTTTTTATTATTAAAAAAATGTTTTTTTTTTTTAAGGTTTGTGTATCTTTATTGGGCACATGGACAGGACGCGGTTCAGAATTATGGAGTCGTGAAAGTTCTTTACTGCAAGTGATTGTTTCAATACAGGGTTTGATATTATGTTCTGAACCGTATTATAATGAAGCCGGTTATGAAAAGCAAAAGGGTAATTTATTGTACAGTATGTATATATACATATTTTATATTAACACTTTATTTTATTTATTTCAGGATCTCAGCAGGGTCAGGAAAATTCACGAATGTATAATGAAATGGTATTGCTTAAATTAGTTCAATCTATGAATAAATTGCTCAATAACCCACCGGAAATATTCCAAGATGAGATTATATCGCATCAAAAATTGCACGGTCCACTTCTCTGTAATCGACTGCAACAATGGATGAATATTAGTGAAGAGTTAAATAAAAAATCTACCACAGACGAGTTGAATTCTGATATCGCATCGGGAACTGCAGACAACCTAGTGTTCCCCGAATATCCTTTGATTCCCGCCAGCAAAGGATTTTGTCTGACGTTACGTTCAACTCTTGAAACTTATCGCAACACTTTAAAACGGAAAAATATATTAGAAAATGACAAGTTATAGTCACAGTACTCTCTCGATAAATATTCGAGAATGAGAAAATAGCCAAGTGGTTAACAGGTCAGTACAACGGCCTGTATATTATGCATATTGAGAAATGTTACTCATTAATATGTGTAAAGAATAACACCCGAATACTCTTAATTCAGTCTATATTGCTCTGATCATCTCAATGAAATTAAATATTGAGACTTATCAGATGTTCACAGTAAATTGCATAATGTTTTTTATGTGCCAGGCCTTGCGATGATGCCTTGTATTTATTGTTGTCTCTTGTCCTCGACTCACTAGAGGAGTGTTATTTGTGTCGATACAATTGCTTTTTATCATTTTAATTATATTCAAAGCCATACAGGACCGCCTCTTATAATGGGCAAACTGATTGAAAATATTTAATGTATTTGTAATTTAGATGATATTGATCTCCGTTGTGAGTGTTCTAAGATAGCAAGTGCGATCAATAGGTGTGGTCGTCAAATAATAATTCAAATTAGGTGCTATAAACACACTCTAATTCTTAAATTATCGAGAGCTGTGTAAAAATAGTCATAAAAGTAGGGTTTTTTTTTTTTAAACCACCGGTATTACAACTAAGTCCTATTTATTTAATAAAATTAGATTGTGTTTATATATGATTTGTTGTTGTATGTAAAAGTTTTCAATTTTATAATTATTATTTTAAATTAAAATTGTATACAATATGTTTGATCTCTTTACAGGGTTAGTTTCCGCTTCTTAGTATATTTATATGGAGCTAAGATAATACTATTATCCAATTTTGTAGTCTCAATTTTATTAATAATACTAGTCGGGTCTCTTTTATTCTAGTTTCAAATTTCAAATACATTGATTATTAGCATCTTCCTGAATCACGTATTCGCAATAAAAGGACAGGATATTTTTCCTCTTCGGGATTGCACGAATTCTAAACATGAGACCCGAGTGTATTAGAGATGGGTAATTCTGAGAAATATTTGGATCCGGCACACATGCATCCGAGCATTTTGATCCGATTGTGACTGAAGAAGACTCTGAAGTACTCGACTAAGACTTTTAAAGAGTATTAATAGAGTGAGTATCCCATATAAAAAAATTGTTTGTAGAATTCCTGGAATTGGAGGAGCTGGATCTAAGAGTTTTTATTATTTTAATTACTTATCCGGACCTACCCATCTCTAGAGTGTATATGTATTTAGATTTTTCACCAGCACTGATTTATTTATGATTTAATCTGAATCAAAATACTTATTTGAACAAATAATGTGTATTTTCGAAAAGTGGAAGGATTGATCGAGAAGGCTGTAATATGTTTTTTGTGATTTTAAAAGTTGTAATCTCAGTATTATTATTTATATTTGTTTATTGTCGATTTGTGCATTTTGAATGTCTGTTATATTTCAATATCTGTCGTTTATAACGATAAGTGATGTAACAAAAGTGAACGGAATTTTATTTTATTGCTACAAACATTGGTTTAAATTTTTATAATATGATTGCCTCAATTGAAAATTGTACTGAAATGGTTGGTGCGCTTTTGGCTTGTGAAAAACTCGTGTAATCTTATTTAAACATGTACGATATTGCAAAAGAGATATACGTTATTTTTGTGCTATGAAATATCTATTTTTACCGTCTTGTAACTTTTTTCATACCCGAATGAAACACTTGTAAGTTGTTTGCGTCATTGAATAATATTGTAATTTAAGAAGTTATTATGCACAAATAATAATAAATACAAGTTGTTGTTATTGAATTGTTTTATTGATGGAGAACAGTTGGATCGAATGGTGTATTTGCAAATGGGGATCCTTCCAAATTCCAAGCTTTTTTAAGAATATTTTGTTGAATCAATTGGTCGGTCGTTGGTTTTCCGGCAGCTTTTTGCATATGATTCCATCTTATTTCTTCCACTTTGGCCAAGTCTTCCTCCGGTAATTCGTCTAAAGGTCTTGTGCAATTCAGTTTGGACGTATCGATTTCAGGTTCAGATACTAGGAATTTGTGCCACCATCTTTCTTTTTGTTTTTCTAAATTTAAAATAATAAATTAATTTAACATAAAGTGAATATTTACGAATATAATGATTACCCAAATTAATTCTCAAGCAGCCTTCGCTCATCGTCCAGTAAGTTTCACCCTGCTTTACTTTATACGGTAATGCATCATCAATGAATACTTCCCAATTGTTTGACTTCAATAGTTGTACTTTGAATTGTTCAGAAGTTATATTGACTTTTATTTGTTTACTCGATAGAATATTCGAGGGTAATTTCACCGTAATATCTATAAATAAAAGAAAAAAAACACTAATATTCACACAGCACTTGAATAAAAAATTAAATCATACCCAATTCTCCTATATTTTGTGACCAGCTATACTTTTCATAAGCAGCTCCATTGTGGGATTCGCTAGATTTTTGTATATTACTATCAGATGATGATTGTGTAAAATTTTCTATATTAGTTGTTTTTAGCGAAGTTTTATCATTATTTAGGTCTAAAATTTCCAAATTCTCTTCTATTGACGATTCGGTTACATATTCATCATCGTTTTCTTCGGAATTTAAAACAACCTCTTCTTGAGCTACTATAGCTGGCATCATGACATTGGGATCAGCCGTTGTTTGCATCGGCATAAAAGAAGGATCACACTCTCTAAATATTTTTAAAATATACTTTTCTGCAACTCCAGGCGGCATACCCGCTTTGTCGTGAATATCTTTAGTCACATGATAAAAATCAGTTCTAAAAACAATACGATTGTTATAAAAGGATATACTTTAAAAGCAGCCAATAAAAACATTTACCTTCTCGCCAAAAATGAGAAAATCGATCTCAGAAAAGGATCAATATCACCAAAGTTGATTAATATTTTTAAAAGCGTTTCATCCGTGTATGCCTGGATATCATTTATCTGCTCCTCGTTCATTTTTTTGATAGAAAGCTTCGCCTGTTAACTGTCAAAGTGACGTTTCTTGAAACATCCATATTCCTTTCACCATTCATATATATCGTACATTATTTTTTTTTTCATGTTTAAATTTAATCATTATTTTGTTTTGTTTTTATAATACATAATTTTGTAACTGTATGTTTATCATACTATTTTTTATGTTAAAATTAAAATATGTGTGAATTATCATTGATAAATTGTAAATGCAAAGTTAAGATTGTTTTATATGTTTACTCTTCTTT